>JALLPI010001293.1:0-14057 GCA_036939935.1 Cyclotella atomus
GAATGCTAGACATAGCGCATACATTGATTACGATGATCAGTTCATCTACTTTATGAGGTGCTATTGTCTACAGTTTGAATGCTTTAAGGTATCTAAAGGATACTTATGATGTAATCCAATAGTACATGATGAGCATTCTAACAACCTCTTGGATGAATCGTTTGGTTTAGCCCCCATGCAATGCATATCCCGGATGGATCCTGGACTGGACACATGCACTTCCCACTTTTCATAGTCTCAGTCCATTGTTAGGACACAAAATCTCTTGCCCCCCTATATCCACAGTTATCTCGAACATTGCCTTTCAGGTCTTTGGATTGATGGCTGTGAGTGTCTTGTTTGAGGTGTTCAACATCCTCATCATTGACATACTTCGCTAGAAAACCATCCACACAAAGCACAAATTGCATTGGGCGGGTCTTGTGCAGCCACGACCCGTTCATGTAGTTCGATTGGTAGAATCCATATTTGTTGAGTCTTTTCCAGATATCTGTTGGCCAAGAAGATGCCAGTGACAGCTTGTGGTATACCATAAATGTATTTCCTGCTTTCTGTGATCCTTAAATGCCATTTTTGATGTTTGTGCTGATCTCCCTCCAACAACATGATGGTGCATGCACTGTCACTCCCTCTATTTCCACCTTGACAATTCCTATCCAATTATTCTACAACTCAATACAAGAATGCTTTCATACTGACAAGTCTTACTTGCTGGATCATTCCGGAAGGACTCAATCAAAACAAAGCTGTTTAATGCCATATCAAAGATCAGAGATGGGCAAATTGAACCGTACACCCAAGACAACATTATCAGCTACTCTGCCGGGCAGGATGACGTTGAAGACCAGTTCAGTTGCTTTAATGTTAATGCAGTGTAGTCTGGTGTACATGTATTTGTATCTTGGAATGTATGTAGCATTAATTATTTATGGCATTATGAAAAATGAAACCAGCCTCATGATTTTTGCCTATTGACTACCCCCTAACCAGTTACTCTTCCTGTTTTGTCCAGTGGTCTACCCCTAACCAGCTACTTCTTTGTCAATATGAAAGTACGCAATGTACAAAAAATGGCACATTCAACATATCTCAGATACCATTCATACCCCACATTTCGGAAGCAGTCTTGAAACCCTTGAAATAGTCTCTCATAAAAGATGTCCCGTCAAGCTCAAGAGAGCTGCTGTGGTCAGATGTGAATCTAGGGACATTTGCCATGAAAGCGTGGGCATAACCTCTCATGTAATTGGCCTGATTGGTTCGAAGGTTATCTTGATCAAAGGTGGGAGATCTTGCGGGGAACCTGACATCGGATGCTTGGGCTTGATTATTTTCCGATGCTTGCACCTGAACAGTAGGTCTCGATGGCGTCGGGGTGACGTGAGGCAACCTCGTTTCTTGATTGGCTACCAACGGTCTAGCAGCACCGACGACGACGTTGAAGGGGCCATGTCCTTGAGGCGGAGGATTCCTCTTGAAGGTGAGAGAAGGAATAGCAGCCCCAGATTTGACAGAGATATTAGCAATTGAAGCAAGGTCGAATTCGCTCCATGGCAACCTGTCAAACTTGCATTTCTCTCTGGCCGCCGCATCCTCTGCCTCCGCCTCTGCAGATGATGCTGCAGCCTCGGCATCCTTTGCCTTCTTCAACATGTTTGCCTTCCACACATCCACTTCACGATCGTATCTCTCCCTGTCCAGCTTGGCCATGGCGTCCAATTCAATCTTCAAAGCGCCATCCACCTTCTTCCACCTGGCCGAGATGATATTCGCCAAGTTTGCAAATCCACCGGAGGCGTGTTTCGCATCGGGATTGGCTTGCTCTTTCATGATTCGATTTCGTTCCATCTGGAAGAAGATGTTGTATGCCGATAGAGGGCGGAGAGGGCGGCCATCTTTGTGCTTGGCTCCCTTGTCCGTTCGCTTGATTTCGTTTAGCTTGGTGTTGTCCATGTCCATGGTTATTGTTGTCAATTGGCTGATCCATTGAAATTGAGATGAACGAAGCAGCAAGAGCAACGAAAAGAAAAGTCAAGCGTCGGAGCGGAATAAAATAATGCGAAGGCGAATGTGAAGCAAATCATTATAATAACACTTATCGTTAAAAAAGTCTGCATGGAATATGATTTTACCTCACTCACATTTATTGTCATCTGAAATGCTGCATCATTTATGTCGCTTTGAATGCGAATCTTCCAAGTGAAAATGCGAAGGCGAATGCGTAGTCAAGAATCAATTTTTGATGAATTCTGCAGGGAATACGAACAACATGCGAAGTCAAATTTAAGGCCGGCCGCGGAGTCACTTTGTTGTTCTTGGTTGCTCGGATTTATTTTTTTGTCTCTGCAAGTCGTGGTTTGCTCTCTGAGATAGACGTCTTTCTTGTTCTCACCAGGCAGACTAAAAGGTTGGCCAGTGGAGGACGAGGTAACAACCATTACTAAAATTAGATATGCAATGCGTTCACAAACCTGCTCTCCTCATAAAATGTAACATGGTCAATGTAAATCTTTTTACTTTTTACTACCCCTTCCTCTACTGTATTTCACATATCACATTTCACAGTTCACACAATGAAGCGCTCTCCAAATTGCGCAGAGCGATGAAATCAAATGTGAATGCATTAGCTCTTCTGAGCCTAAGTGGCTGTTAATTCGTGAAGAAAAGACACAAGCAAACGCATAAGTTAAGTAGTATGTGTACCTACATCTACATGCCTGTTGTACTTGTACTGAATTCTGAAGTCCTTTGTAATGTGTGAGAAGAATGTGAGAGAGCTGACATAATTTTGTGAGGAAAAATCCCTATGGGCCCAGTCGGCTTAATTTGTGAGCGGTTCATTGTGTGAACTACGGTACTGAGTTACATTGGGATCAAGTTGAACTATGTGCTGATCCTTGTGTGCTCTGAACTGGACAGGAGTTGTTAGAGATGAGTTCAAAAACAACATCAGTGGGATAATCCTCCTTTTTCTTTTGCGTGGTTGAAATAAGGTAGGTCACCAGCAGGGCAGTGCGGTAAATGTAGAAGTAGAACTAGATAAACATGCAGCAGGTCCCTTGAATTGGCTGATGTGAAAACAGACGTCTGTTTGGTTCCTGCGATCTATCTTAAAATGACAGCCTACGTTTAGCAATAGCAATCGACACGGTGCAGATGAGATTTTAATCTACCTTAGTATCTATGGTAAGTTTTGACCTTATAAATTTTCATCTCATTCGGGCTGTTTGACCACCTGAATATAGTGCTCTTCGTCCACCTTATCTAGTATCTCGTTCTTCTGTCTCTCTTGCCTCTTGCATGCTACCCTCTTTGCTAGATGCTTGGTGCAAGAGGCTGAATAAGGATTGCCATTAGGCAACAAACTCGACACAGGTTGTATGACTTGATCAATTGACCAATACTACATGGCTCCCAATCCAGCTTACAAAGTACAGCCTAAGGATGGTAGATGTTGGTAGGCAATGCAGTGCAGACGAGATTTTATTTTTCGTGCAATTAGTACCTATTCGCTTATTAAAAGGTAGTTGGCAGAAGCTGCTTAGGAATCAGTACATGTTCATGTGTATTCAAATATCCAGGGGCAAAACAATTCAAAATACGGGTTCCTTCCGATGATTGACTGCGTTTGTGTTCCGTTTGCAGGACCCACAGTCCAACTCAACTCATGAACCACGATGAAGGCCTCCACTCTAACACCACAATAAACTCAGTCGGCTACATCCCACTATTACCTCATCACCAAGGATCATAGCTCAATAGAACATGCCACGAAGGAAACATCAGCCACTGACCTCGCCGACGTCACGACCGGAGGTGTTGGATTCCGACGGTGACGAATCAACGATTGGAGATGACACAAACAACGCTGCACATGAAGATGAAGACGACGGCAGCTCCATAAACTGTGCAGCGGCCTCTACAGCGGAATCGGTGTCGACATTTGATGCCCGGGGCCATTTCGAATTGTGCTTTGGCGATGATATGAGTATTACTGCAATGGAGAATAAAGGCAGCATGCACAACACAGCGTCAGATGACGAGCAGGACGATGAGGATATAATAAACCCCTACATTATGAATCCGCGGCATGTGGCGCTATTGCCTCCCAGTGTGGAGCTGCCTCCTCTGCGTGGTGATGCGGAGCAGCAGCGGCAGTTTGTTAGCAGGCCGAATCGTGGCAGATTTGATCCGTATTATTTCAATAATCGCACAGATGCTTCAGTTGAGAATTTGACACATGGGCAGATGGATCATTTAGGAGATAGCAGTCAATCCGCGTGGGAGAAGGATGGTTTGTTGGAAATGGAAGAGGAAATTGACTTCTTTTCAGAGTCCATTGCCGACGAGAGGAGCAGTGCCTGGAATTCTCACTATCCAAAATCCCATGAAAATGCGGAGTACAGTGAGCATTCTCCCCTTGCTAGAGGTAGAGATGGGAAGAACTATCGCAACAGTTTTGGTAGAGGTGCCAATCACAATACCTCTTTTGGAACTGGTCCCAATCACAGCTTCATGCGTTGGCTTGAGCCACTCTGGACTATGATTCTCTCATTCACCACAAATCATCAACAGATAACTGGAGCAGCTGTCAACACCTACAATCCATTTGCCCACCGCAATAATACCAGTAGATACACACCACCAATTCACAGCAATGCAGTCCGCAGACGATTGAAATTCTCGCATTTACGTCAAATCATTATTGCATCCTGTCTCCTATTGACAATCTCTACTATTGGAACCGTGAGACGTTTCTTCCTCTCCGATACTAATAGCACTATTACTGGCAATGTCTCAAATCATGATGGAGATATAAAGGGATATTCATACAATGGTGTGCCAAATTCATTGGTGTTGAAAAAGATGGAAAATGCCAAGAGGAAATGGTGGAGGAAGAATGGTTTCGAGCGTTATAACTACAGTGGTGGTAAGGAGACGGTGGATTTAGAGGGGGGAGTGACCGAATTGCAGCAGCAGCAGCAACCGCAACAACAGCAGGTTGTCACGCAGGAATATCCGCAGCAGAGCTCTCCATCAGATACAACGCAACCATTCCTGGATTCGGCAATTCAAACCATCTCCAACGTCACCAAGTCAGTCAATGCTCAAGTTGCCGTCGTTGTAGAAACGGGCGAAGATGGATCCATACTGATTAAATTGCCTCCTCCCAAGATGGGGTTAGAAAAAACCCCTGAAATTAAGAAAGCTCCAGCAATAAACAAAACACCCACCAAAGACGATGGGACCGACCTGGATTCCAATCAAGCTCCAGCAATGAAAGAAACTGCACCCGCACAAGATGATGATACGGTCTACATCAAACTGCCTTATCAAGAATCTCAACATCGAGCACTTTCGGATGCAAAAGAGATGGATCCACCGTTACGAGGAGCGACCGTCCATAATCATCCTAATCTTATTCGTAGGCCGTTTCCCGACAGCAGCAGTCACGGCACCACCAAACACTCTTCACACAACAGTGGCACCAAACACAATAGCAAAAACCATCATCATGCACACCATGAACATTCTTCGGGCGTGTTGGACGCGTTACGAGAGGAATTTAGTTCGTGGACGGAAAAGCATGATAAAAAGTACAAAAGCGTGGAGGAGAAGGAGAGGAGGTTTCATGTTTGGAAGAGAAATCATTTTCGGTGAGCCACTGTAATGTTATGTCTCTTAACGGGTGCTTCATGGTTGAATAACATTGTGCATCTATATTGAACAACACTGTGTTTATATTTTCGTTGTGTGTGTGTACAGCATAACCGAAAAGAATGAAAGGCACGGACCATGCCGTATAACCGGCAAGGCAATTTTTGGTCACAATCTCTTCTCGGATCTGGAACCGGAAGAGTTTCAAAATAGATTCCTCACGGGATATCGCGGCCCTCGTGTCGAACATGACATGGAACAGCCTTCGGAATCTGTTCCAAGTGGCGTAGTTCGACGATACAAGTCGGAGGAAATGGAGGACCCCCCTTCTGCATTGGTTCATCCTACTGTTCAACGCAAATTAGCGGAGCAGCAGGAGCAAGATTCTCCTCTCAACGGTGCAAATTTTGACTACAAATCCAAGTATTACCAGTACAAAAAGAAATTCGGCACTGATTGCGATTGGTGGGATGTCTCGTGCATGCTTCGCTGGATCTTTGGCTATCAATACGTCGGAGGGACACGCGAGCCAGTCTACGATGAAAGTACATATCCCGATTCCTTAGATTGGCGTAATATGGGAGTGGTTTCTAGTGTTCATGCTCAAGGAAGCTGCGGTGCATGTTGGGCTATTACGGCCGTTGAAACCATTGAGTCGGCGTATGCCATCAAGACAGGGGAGTTGCTCGATCTTGCCGAGGAGGAAGTGATTGCCTGTGATGGAACTTGTGAGATGTGCAACGGGGGCTGGCCGCAAAACGCTTATAAATACGTCATGAAGCATGGTGGGCTCCCCATCAAGAATTCCGATTACGATGGCGACTTTTTGTATTATCTCACTGCCACTTTGACTGGAGAGAGCGAAACCGTGAGCGAGAATGATATGGCTTCCTATTTTGCTCAAACGTGTCCTGCTGGAGTTCGGGAAGGTGGCGGTGGAGGAGACGGAGGCAGTGGATCAAGAGATCGCGACAATGGCAATGGCTCAAACAATTACGACTCTGCACGATACGGAAGCATCAAGGTTTGTCACATTTCTGTCATACAATATCATATTCCTATTGTGCTCAATCAAACTAACTGCAATCGTCTTCCTCTTTCTAGGGATACGGATATGCCACCGAGAGATGTGTGTGTTACACTAATGGCTCTGGTTGCGATTGTGATGACCAAGATGAACAAAAAGCTGTGTTGAATATTGCATCTTATGGTCCTGCGGCAGTTTGTCTTGAAGCATCTCTGTGGCAGAGTTATGAGGGTGGTAGTAAGTAGCCTCATTTGTTCATCTGTTTCAAATCGGCTTGCTTCTCGTAATATTGACAACTTTCATCTACATCGTTTCCAGTCATGACATCCGAAACTGGCTGCGGATCGGCCTTTCTTGACATGAACCACTGCGTACAAGTTGTAGGTTACGCTTTCACAACTAACGATGACAGAGAAGGAGGGAGTGCCGATCAAAAAGGCGGCAGCAGAGATGGAGGCAGCAGAGACGGAGGCAAACGCGAAGGGTACTGGATTGTAAAGAATCAATGGAGTAAATACTGGGGTATGAATGGTTATGCTTATTTGGCCATGGGTGATAATACATGCGGAATATTGAACGATATGACACAGGTTTATATGTGATCAAAAGCGAGTTTGAGTTGATAAATAAACGTACTGCAGCGCGTCCATCCTGAAGTTTATATGGAATAGCTATCGGGAGATATCTTGCTGTTTTGTATTCTATGTCAATAATTTACCACAAAACTAAGTTGTAGAACAGTATTGTATGTCTCTAGATCGCTTCGCGAAGAAAGCTAAACCTGACATTGTGTCGCGGTGAATAGATTATGCTCAGCTTTAAATAGGATTGTTGATACTAAGTAGTTTTGTTTTGTTTTTCTTGCATTGCATAAGAACTTGTAGATTGCAATGGTAGGAGTTGGGGCTGAAGTGTTACTGAACACACTTCCCCTATCAACATTGAGACTCGTATTCAATACCACCAAAGATTGAGTATTGTCAACTTCAAATGTCAATTGAAATTGATCCGCCGAAGGATGCAACGTGAATGTACATGCACCAGGTGAGACGAAATTGCACCGAATGATATCGTTGAAGTTAGCAATTCATGCCTTGAGATCGATCACGTTTGACGTACTGACTCCTGGACATACACACTGAGACCAACAGCAACATATTCACTCATCAATCAGCACCATAAAACCATTGAATCTGACCTTTTTCTCTCATTTTGCTACGGAATAATTTCTTCCAAACAGGATCCACCAACACCTTGTCCGTATCAATCGAACAGAATTGAGATCTTGCTACCATGTCATCAAACTTTTTTCGAAGCTCAATTTCACCTTGATCTGACTCAAAAAATTCTGGAAAGTACTCAAGTTCTATCTTCATTGAGACCTCCAAAAGTGTATTCAACTGATGTTGCGTTGGGCATGTCAATGCAAAGTCGGCGGCAGTGAGGTTAAGAATTTTTTCTTGATGGGATCGTATAAGCTTCCTTGCTGTGGTTCGAGAAATTCTTCTAGGATCGATTAACCTAGCTTTGAATGCGGCCACTGCAATCTCATCGTATCCTTCAAAAATGCCTCTCATTTGATTCAGATTTTGTATATGAAGTTCATTCCGCTGTCTCAATTTGCATGTATGCGGCGTATTCACCACTGGATTGCAAAAGAAGTTATCCAAACTGTCGCCATTCCCTGCATGCATGTTGATTAAGGTTACATTGAAGTGATCCTTGTAAAACAAGTAGGGATTGATGATGTAACGTGTCATTGACGTGGCATAGGAAGATAGATTTGTGGATGCTAGGAACGTGGCAAAGTTTTTGTGATCTTGACGACTACCATCCTTTTTGGGACGAAGCCACTTCTCCCAGCTGTTGCGTTTACTTTGCATATACCAGCTGAGGCTCCACTCAAAGAATCGTCGATAGGTCAATATGATTTGGACATCAGTAAACTCGTGGAAGAAGTGCTTCATTTCTGTGAGATATCCTCGTGTGTAGTCAAATTGTTCACTGGAGAAAATGATACCGAGATTTTCCGTAAGAGCTTTGCCCATTTGTTTCATGATTACATTGCTGCTGTCTCCGACACAAGATTGTTCATTGTGGAAACAATCTACTAATGCATTTTTAGTAGTCATACCGCCGGGGCCGTCATTTCCCACGACCAATTTATCCAACAAAAGGCTATTCCTAAAAGACTGCGAATTGATTGCTGTCTGAATTGATGTGGATCCTGTCTTGTGTGGTCCCATGTGAAACACAACCCGGCTGCCAGTGGTCATGTTCACTTTGTTTCTAGGCACGTTTATTGTGTTGATGGTCTTAACTTCAATGGTGCCAATGTCAATGTGCACATACATTTTCTGATGCAAAATATGTGATAGAAGCAATGCAATGAGCAACATGCCGTTTGCTATGTTTGCTATTCTACGAAATAGTAATGACATCCGTCTTGGACTGTATGCTGGGGCGGCAGAGCCACTAGCTGATGGATTCGAAGGGACCCTCATCCGTTGATGTTGGAACTTAGATTGTTGACTGGAAAGGAATTCGATGACATGGGGTGGATCCTGAAGCGAAACAGAGGCTGCCTAGAAGGCGCCGCAGGCGATGCGGATTCGGATGAGGGGAGGGGATGGCGGGAAACTCGGGCTTGAAAGGTAAGTCAATACAAATATATTATGCATACCTGTGATATTCATAACAATGCGAAAAAGCCATCAAGAAAAATAATCATTCCAACAATGGGGCTTCTAAAACACGCCATCCTTCCCCTCTTCGTCGTCGTCGACCTAGCCTTCACCTACATCTTCCTCTTATCCGAAAATATAGGCGTATTAGCCGACATCTGGGATCGAGATCTGACCAAACTTCCCGCCACAGACATCGAACTGCACCTCCTGCACGTCGTAGGCGGGGCATGTCTCCTCCTCGCCATCAATAACATTGCCGCCATTGCGGTCGAGGACTCGCATTATCGCGGCATGGCCGTATTGCTCCATACGATTTGCTTTGGTGTTGATGCGTATAGTTACGTTAGTTTGGGTAGGAGTCCAGCGGCTCCGCTGGCCCTTGTGATAGTTGGTGTTGTTGGGTTGGTTGTGCATTCGATGGAGCCGGGGATTTTTACGCAGGATAAGGAGGGTGGGAAGAAGAGGGAATGAGTTTTGGTATGTCGGAAAGTATATTCGTGGTGTCAACGATTCATATATTGTGTGATATGTGATAGTAATACACAACACACTTCTTTGAATCATAATGATTCATATGAATAGAAGAGATGACAGGTTGTGGCAGATGATCCGATAACATGAATCCTGATGAATTTATGAGATCAATAGCAGTTGCATCGTTAAATCTATCTTTAAATGCTTTGGCTCTGGAACAACAGTGAAGAAGCACAGGAGGCCATAATAATTACAGAAAGGTGAAATAAAATAGCGAAAGAAGAAATGAGTGAGTAGTGCGGCAGCCGTAGACTTGCAGCAGTATAATACAGTTCAGCATCACACACATTGCATAGCTAAATGTGTGCCCGATTGCATGTGATGCTTGTTTCATGGTTTATCGCGCTAGTTGTTTGCTGTTGAATGTTTGGTGGTCCCAGGTATCTGGTGGCTGGTGGGCCAAAGCGATGACGATAAAGTTAAGGATGCTTCGTTTTTGGAAGGGAGTGGACTTGATGCTTTTAATTACAATTGCTGTTTCTTGAATGTATTGGTTTGACTGCAAAAACTGATTCATCTTCACATCATAATATCCCATATCATTTTTCTGTTTGACGCATTTACCCACTTCAAATGACAGGCTATGTCAAACATTCTACAATCTACAATACTTTCAACAAAGCATTTGATAACATTGCAGATACTTGCTTCGGTTCGTTACACCCTCCTCCGCACATTACAAATAGCCAAAGTTGCAATTGCAACACATACATCACTATGACTCTATCCATCCTAACCGATACATTCTGCAGACCATCCACCAACCTCATGGTAACCCACCATTACTACACCTCCAACGAACAGTTTGAACAAAGTCTAGACATTTATCATCCAACCTACTCTAGTGCAACCAACAAAAAACCAATCGTGGTACTAGTGGTAGGCTCCGCATGGCTGGGCCACCGCTCCTTCGTCTACAACCAAACATCTTGGTGGAATTCCTCCGGTCCCAAGGCTGTGGCGCGGTTGGGATATACATGTGTCTGTATACGGCATCGCGGTTCGTTCCCGGGGGTTTATTCGGCATTAACCTTGCTGTTTGTCGTGGTTATGATCGGATTGCTCAAGTGCTGTATGGATGTGGTGTTGGTTTGGATGTATGGCTTGAATACGAAGAGTTTGTTGCAAGATTATTGGGGAGTGGATGGGTCAACTGCATCATTTGTCGCGCTTTCGATGGGTGTTGCATTGATGAAACTGGGTGGAAGAAATGCAGCATCCTTTGGTGATATGCAGAATGATGTCATGGATGCATTGGCTTGGTTTGATGAGAATCGAGGCAAGCTACTCAATTATGACAATGCAACAACGAGCAAATCAAAAAACAGCAAGATTGTCTTTGGAGGGTACTCTTCGGGTGGACACGTCGCTGCAACGGTGGTGCAACAACCCAATTTATGGAAGGAGCGCAATTTACCGGGTCCCGACGAGTATTGTTCTACAATTCTATACATCTCGCCGGTATTGTGTACCAAGCCCTATCATGTAGACCTAGAGAGGCATTTGACATCCATCTCATTGAAGAAAGTGTCTACCTCTCTCTCAGAGGATAGATTGTCCAACCGTTCATCCTCGACTTCCAAATTAGATGATACGGCAAATTCCATACAACACACGACCAAACAACCGCCAAGTTGGCTCACTGATCATCTCATCCATACTGTCTTTGGATATCAAATACCATCACCGATACACACTCATGCCTGTAGCCCGAATATACCGCATCTCTTCATTGGGTGCAATAAAGAAATGTTTGGATTAGATTGGTTAGACTTGTTCTTTGCATCGAGAGATTACAATGAGTTATTGGTGAGTAGAGGTGTAGATAGTAAGTTTGTCGGTGTGGATTCGGATCATTGGAATATATTGGGGAGTTGGGATTTGTTAGAGGTTTTGGAGAGGGAGCTGAGATTGATCAAGGATTAATGATTTGCTGAATGATGTATTGTACTGATGGTGATCTACTGTATTTGGTTGGTGAGGCATTAGACAAAGAGAAGGGAATGGGCAGGAAAACAATATTTTAAGCTGTATTGAATTGCCAAGCTGATTGCGGGATGCCTAACAACGAATATATTACTTCGACTCTGATAAGATAGAGTAATATGCAATAAATGCAATCTAGCCAAATACGATGTGTGCTCACACTAGTACAATATTATTCTTCACCAACTTCGCATTGCTTGACTTGAAGCTCATACACTGGCTCTCCGCATGCAAAGTACTTGGCCTCAAAATTAGTCACTGGAACAAGATTGGTTTCACAATCGATTCTTGCAGGACCATCAATTGTCCATTTCCATCTGGATTCTCCTATTGTTTTTCCCAGTACATTTGCTAAATCATTCGTCAAACACTGCTGCTGCTGTTGCACAGTTTGGGATGACAGTCCAGCCTCCTCCCAAACTTGTACTGCCAATGCAAATTCTTCCAAGTATCCCCTCCAATTCGATCGAATGACCAAACCGTCACAATATTTACTACAGGAATTGTCATTTCTATTCATTACCGTGAGCATCAACAGAGGAAAGGCGGGGTGAGCATAAAACCGACTCTTTAATCGAGCCTTCTTTGGATATGGATTGGGATATAGTATGTAATGCTTTTGGACGTGGACTAAACTTTGCCATGTGGAGGATGTGAGACATTGGTGCCAAAAGTCGACGAGGTCGGCTCGTAGAAGCAGAGTGTTGTTCGTTAGTGGTACAAGCAGGTTGCTGCAGTGTGGGTCTTTGTCTTGTTCATCAAGTAGATTCATATTGTAGTCATCATGATCATGCCTGTTTCTGTATTCTCGGTTCTTGTTTAGCCTCGCCAGTGAACGGCTACAAATATTGATCATGGACAACAGTGAACAGATAGATGTAAGCTACAATCAAGACTGCATATCAATGAATGAATTAAACCAAAAACAAGTAAGATGATGCGTATGGATCAAAACTCACTCGATACCGATAACAGCACAATCAGGAAACATCTCCCCAAGCAATCTAGTACTTCGCCCCGTGCCGCATCCACTGTCCAGAATGACATTCACTCTCCTATCCTCATCTTGATCATCATCATGCAACTGCTGCTGCTGCTGCTGCTGCTTCAGACGGAATCGAAACAGTCGAACAAACTCGCAAGCCTGCTCAAACGCCTCGCTGTTGTACCCAGCAATGGGCTTGGATTGCAGATATTTCGGCAGCGTCTCAATGTGCTTTTGTACGATGCGCTTGAGATCTGCTGCGTTGGTCGGTGGACATGTGGCGTCGTTAATTGTGTATTGTGTCGTTGTATCATCGTCTTGTGTGGCAGCGGCGATTCGAGCTGTGCGTCGTAGACGGCCTCGTCTGCGGCGTTTTGTTGCTGCCGCTGCTGTTAGTATGTGGCTGCTGGAACGGCATCGATGGGACGTATGTGAGAATGCCATGGCAGAATGCAAGAAGTGCCGCGATGCATCGCCATGATGATGAGAGGTGAGCAGTGAGTGGAGCAGCATTCGTTTCATGGGGGCCATTGTTTCTGCCGAAGAGCACTGGCATTCATTGATGTTGATATTGGTTTATTCCCAATTTCAATTGAAATTGAGAGACTTTATTCAGAAAATAGAAAAGCAGTGCCTATTCTTCTGGTGGCAGACGCTCTCTGTGGAACGAGAGCTGAGGTACTATCAAGAGGATTAGTGCCACGCAGGCGCGATAAAAATGAAGTTGATGGATTTTTAGCACTATAAAAAATGATGAACAACATAGGTAAACAGTGAATATTTTATGTTGAGTTACCTTTACTGTAGGGTTTTCCCGCCAGTAGGAAGTCTCGCACTCGAACTGACGCACCATTCATATTCTTGGTAAAAAAGTGAAAGTGGGTAGTGCGGTATTGGCCGGGCAGAAGCAGTAAACTAGATAGACTTCGATTGATTGTTGGTGGGGTTGGTGTAGTAAAAGTGAAAGTGAGTTCTGTTGAGTACCAGTTTGATGCCCGTTTCGTACCCGTGCTTTGCCCAAAATGTGGGTAAAGTATCGTGTTTGGAGAGGCAGACGAATGACTAGTAAGTGCTGCGCACTCGAGCGGACACACCCTTTTGTTCACAGGTGAAAAGTGCATTTGCTGTGCGTTGGTGGGGTTGATGTAGTGAAAAGTGAAAGTGACGAGGTTCAGGTTGG
>JALLPI010001294.1:0-10643 GCA_036939935.1 Cyclotella atomus
TGTTTTCTGTGAAAAATCAGTATTTTCAGAACAGTATTTTTAGGTTTATAGACGTATGCCACGTTGAATTCCGACCCGAATACCAAGAAGTGTGCGCTGGCCGCATTGGATCGAGGGACGCTTTTCGCCTCTATTTCTAAAATGAATTCGAATCGCATCAAGGACGAGCAGCAAGTCAAGATTAGTGCCATCGAGGAAAGCTATGTCAAAAAGATGAGTGGTATGGAAGATAGCGCAAAAGAAGAGAGGGGCAGGCTTAAGTCTGAAATTGATGGTTTAAAGTCTCAACTTAAGGAGGCGACCGAATCAAATCAAGTTATGACTCAAGAGCTGAATGCTGCAACTCAAAAGAGAAATGATGCCGTAAACAGAGCGGGCAAAGGCATCCAAGCTTGAGGAGAAGCTACGCATGGAACTTGCAGATGTTCAATTGAAGAATATGGACCTCGTTGATCAATTGGAAACTGTCCAGTCGGATCTTGATAACAGCAATGCCTTGAATGAAAGCAAATCTGCAGACATTGATGACCTCAAGAAACAAATAGACGATGCCCAACAAAAGATTGCTTCATTGGAAGATGCTGGTACTAAAAAAGACCAATACATTTTGGATCTCGAACAGTCACTCGTCAAGGCACAAGAGGCTGTAATGACATTGGCCAGTAAACAGGAGGAGATGCACAAGTCAATGATGAATCAAAAGGATGTCTTGAACAGTATTTTGTCGGCACACAATACTACTGCGGGAGAAGTATGTGGTTTATTTGTTAATCTGATAAGTTTGGCAGATGATATTGCTGGCACAATCAATGTTAGGAATGAGAGTTGAAGTGTGAAATAGGAGGTGTAATTGTATTTTGTTGTTTTATGTACCTGTTTAGTCTTGAGGTGTATTGAGTAAGTAGTGGGCCTTGTGTAAGAGTAAATGTCTAAAACTACTTTAGTAAGACTTGAAGTGCTATGCACCATTCAAGATTCAAGTACCAATAGAAAGCAAAGATATTTCTAAAACTCATTGTAGAAGTTTAAATTTGTCTTATGAGTGAATTATTGATTAATCATCAGTAAATCTAAACCAATTGAAAACTGTAAACACTGTGGGTCATACCAGGAATGGACCATGTTTGTTAGTTGATATGATTTTTAGTATATGGAAATACAGTTGAAAATACTGAGGTATTGTCTAAACAGCAGATTTTTGTAGTGTATGCACCAGATCCAGAAGTTTTTCAAAATTTGGACACATTATATGTATGGCTGTCTCTTCCGCTGGATGCTGACCTGTTACCTGATTTTGGCAAATAAAAGGGCAAAACAATGTTGCCGTTTTGTTCACAGGTGAAAAGTGCATTTGTTGTGCAATTTTTATGGGGCAGCGACGAAGTAGAAGGAGAAGAGATTGACTTGGGTGTTGAGCATGTGTGCTGTGAAAAGTTAAAGTTAAAGTGAAGGCACGTGACGGTTGGAATTTAGCTCTCGTTGAGTACCACTTTGATGTTTGATGCCCGTTTTGTACCAGTAGCTTGTCCACAATGTGGGTAAAGTATCGTATTTGGAGAGGCGGACGAAATGATTCTTGCAGCAAGAGACAACCGTAGTATGGTGTGTCCGATCTTGCCCTAATCAGACCACCATTATTGCTGCCAACAAGCGATTATGAATCTGAACTTTAAGCAGTGTGGCACAATATGTTACACTCTCTGTGTTGTGAAAGGGAATATAGGGGGTAAAGGTAAACATAAGAATGATACGGTAGGATCAACATTGATCTAGCATGGAAAGTGACCATCTTAGAAATCATAGAATTATGAATTAAGAGTGTGAACATGAAAAGACAGCCAAATGACCTGGAACAGAGCTCATTTGCTTTCTGGAAAACATTTATGTCGAGGAAGCTTGACAATGTTCCACAGAAGCCGATGATATGCATGGAATCCAGAGTATGCATATGAATTGTACCGGATAAGTAGGAGTTGTGGCAGATCGATATTGGAGGCTGTTGGAATTACATAAGCCATTTGAGAAGGGCTGGTGTTCATGTATTCGAAGATGAAGAAGATCATACGACTAGTTGAAATTCGGTGCACCAGGACCAAGCTTCTCATAGCCTGTCTGATTGACATCATAGGAAGTCTCCTATTCTTATGTAAAGTAATGAGGATCAAAAGAGTTGTGCCCTTTATGGTGTGAAGGAGTCTAATGAGTCACCCATAACCATTTAAATAATATGGAGTGGGGTAAACATCAAATTCAAATCTTTGCACCCCTCATAAAAACGTCAAATTTTGGACACAAGAATCTCCATGCTTTTTACATCACAATAAGCAGTGTGGCTGATCAAGTGACTGCTATAATCTAGATGGTTTGAGCTTTTCATTTACACCTGTATGTTTTGGTGTTCGGGTTGGGCTTGGCCCGACCCTGACGCAACAGTCAACAACAAAAGACCCAACGGCAAAAGCAAAAGCCAGTTTGGGTAATAGTTTGTCCTCCATTTCTATTTACACCACCATTGAAGTTATCATCACCATCATCATCCCATGTGCTGCCGCCCATTAGGCTCTGCCCAGATTAGGCCTCTTCTTGTGAAGACTTGGCCTGAGGTTCTCATATCTTTGGTAGAAATACGCAGGAATCAGTACAAAATCCTTTGGTCACACGATCAGTCTGGCTAAAAACGGTTTTGATGAAAGTAGTAAGAGGTGGGGAGCGAGGTGCCACCAATGTGCCATCAAGCATATCAGCGCATAAAATCAGATCCATCACTACAATTCACAATGAGACATCTACCAACCCTACTGCTTCTAGCTTTCATCACATTCTCATCCGCATTTGCAATTCCATCATCCCACGGCCACCGACATCTCCAAATCCAAAACAACACATCCTCCATAAACACCATCCTATCCAACCTCTCACTCTCCCTCCCATCCACCTCCGTCGACACCGACACCTTCTTAGGATCGCTCAGCATCCAAATCACCAACACTTCCTGTGACAACCTAAAAGCCGACAATGTCACCGTCTCCTACTCCGACGCCAATGGCACATTGCAGAGATTATCCCTCGACATTCGAGATCTAAGCGCCTCTTGTAATTTTGACTACAGTTATTCCGTCAGTTTTTTAAGCGGATCCGGATCGGGCGTGGGTATATTGAGCAATGAGTCTTACATTTCCGTCTCTTTTGATTTCATATCGGAAGATTATCAAGTATATCCTCCCGCCAATGTGAGCATGTCCTATTGCGAGAGCGGGTTGATCATTTCCGGTATTCAATTTGATGGCGAGGGTCTTGGATTGGTCTCTTCGATTGCCAGTGTGTTCGAATCTTCGATTGGTGATGTGGTAGAGAAGGAGATGGATACGTTGGTATGTGAGGATATGTTGGGGACGGAAGTGTTGGTGAAGTTGAATGAGGTTGTGGATTCGGTGAATGGTAGGTTAGAGCCTTATTTGGGAGAGGGAGAGGAGGAGGAGGATCCGTTGGAGATGGAGAATGATATGGATGTACCGACGAATAGTGAGGGTGAGGAGGTGTATGTTAATTTTCAGACTATGAGATGGTTTGATCGGATACAGGAGTATGCGGTTGATAATATCAACAGTTCGATTGATGATGTGTTTCTTAATAATAATGGAGTGTTGGAGGTGGATCCGTCTTTGTTGGAAAATTCGGCTCTTCAAGTCACCACGGATTTTATTGGGTTGGATGGGACGAATGTCACCATTACTTCGTTGACCATATCGGGATTGGATACGCTTTACAATGTGGAGTTACTTGATCCCATCGGGAAGTATACATTGCAGAATAGCTTCAAGTGGGAGAAGTTGACATTTACTTTGGATATGGAGGCAACACATGATCCATCTGAGATATCAGATGTCATTGTTCAAAAGCCGGATACACCGCCCGTTACGGATGCATTTACAATGGTATTGACCGTAGAAGATATTGCTGTTGCCATGGCTGTATTGTTGGGGATTAATATGGAAACACTGGGGGAGTTGGCACTCGGCTCTCTGCTGGATCTAAATAATCTCTTGCCATGCGTTCGAAGTGCCGTGGAAAAGGCTGCAGTGACTCAATTGTCGGTACAAGTGTCTTCTGTCTCTTCACCCGAGATTATTGGGTTTCTAGATGAAGAGATGAATACGGCAGTGAACACAGCCACCGATGCTTTCTTTAGCATGTATCAATCAGTTATCCTGCAGGCATTGCCCAACTTTTTTGGGACCGTGGTGAAGGATATGGTAAATGATTTGATTGATGAGGCAGAGAGTGGAACGTGTCCCGAGCCGAATGGATCCTTGCAGGGCATTGTCGATTTTAGAGATTTGTTACTTGCTGAGGCTCAAGCTGTGGAGATGGGTGGTAGAGGTGGCAGTCCTTATGGAGACTTGATGCGCACTGTATATGGTGCCTTGGTCGATATCATGGCTGGCTCAGATTCGGATGGAATGTCAGACATGAATCAGGTTGTGGCTAGTATGACCAAGAATCAATCGGGTGTGGAGGGAGATTTGTACTGGGAGGACTATCTATTCAAACAGAGCGTTAGCGTGGATCTCAATGGGCTGAATGCAGATATTGCTGTTGCTATCTCGGATCTAAAGGTATCCAATCTCGACACCATGGCTGCGCCTATTCAACTGCTCATGCCAATCAATGGAGAAAATAGCAATCTGAATAACTCGATGTCGAGAACAAATAACTCAATGTCTGTTGGAGTCGGACCTGAACCTCTTCGTGCATCGCTACGACTGCTAGTATATGGCGAGGGAGACAAAACGACAATTGACAACGAGATAGAATTGGGCATCAGTCTTTCCGGTCTCAGTATGCTGATTGACATTCTCGGCAAAATGGAGGAACCACCATTCCTGAATTTCCCCATGAGAGACATATTCAATGTTAATTGTTGGCTTGCAACGATGGTAACACCCGAACTGGACCAGTACGGTCTTAGAATAGGAGACACGACAATGGGTATTGAAGATATGGCAATGTTTGTGGAGGAAGCCCAGTTTGAAGTCAATTGTATCTCGTGTTCAAGCCCTCTCATGGTCGAAATCGAACAACTCTTTCAATCTGAGGAGGGAGTGACAGACGCGACAACTACTGTAAATGCCATCCTCGAGACTCTGTCAAGATTCATGGAGGGAGATTACATTCAACATATTATTGATCAGATGTTGTACGAGGCTCCATATCAGTGCCCCCACAGGTGAGTTTAACATATCTGTGTTGATGTGTACCCAAGATATCCATACCTCTAATTCGCCCTTCACCAGTCCGGAATACAATCAAAACTTTGCCGGGATTGAGTATGAAGATCTGGTACCGCCCGACAAAGATGAGCAAGCCATAGATTTTCTCATTGCAATCATTGTGGTTGTACTCTGCGTGATTGTAATAAGCTTGTTGATTATGCTACTTGCGAGGTTTATCACAAGAAGACGTCACAATCGATGGCTGAAAGAGCTCAACCATGCTCAACTACAGGTGCTTGCCGAGGAGGAGCAATATGAAACGAAACGCCAAAAGGATATAAACAACAGGATGAAGTCATTGATGTTCAGTAAAGAAGTGCCTTTGATCTTTAAGATTGGCATCCCCATCACGATATTTGGTAACATCGCACTGTTCCTTTCGGGTCATCTTTCGCTTGGAGGCACAGTGAACATCAGCGGAAGCTTTGCCGGAGAGGATTTCAACATCGAAGGGTTCTTTGAGTTTAGCATGGTAAAGGTGCGTTTCTTCCTTGGCGATCTATTCGATTCGTGTACTTGAATGCAACCAACACCATGTTCATGTCTCATATATGCATCAATTTTATTTATTTATATATTGTACCAGTCAACGATTGACATGTGGAAGGCAGGAGCTAAGGAACTGGCTATCATGATAGCAATATTTTCAGGAGTGTGGCCCTACACGAAACAACTGATTTCATTGCTCATGTGGTTGATCAATCCCTCTCTAATTTCATGCAAGAAAAGAGGAAGTATTCTTCATTGTTTGGACCTGCTAGGGAAGTGGAGTATGGTTGATGTGTTTGTTTTGCTCACCACCCTGGCATCATTCCGTATCACAATTGAGTCTCCAAGCCATGTTGCATACCTACCTGGTGGATTCTATGAAGTGAATATGCTTGTCGTGCCACTCTGGGGTCTTTATTCTAATATGTTGGCGCAGCTTGTGTCGCAAGTGTCTTCACACATCATTATTCACTATCACAAGAAAACAATGATTGCGGCTATGCGTGAGCAAGAAGTTGAATGGGGCATAGTTACTCCTGCTCTTCGGGAGGAGCCAGAAAAGCTACGAAATCACAACTATATGCTTGATTATGAGGCCTCTAGTAAACGTGCCATCGTCAATAGTTGGGCACACTTGATGCTGCTTGCCTCTTTAGCATCATTGGCAATACTTGTCATACTAGGATGTGCGCTGCCTTCTTTCAGCATTGAAATTTTGGGACTACTTGGATTGGCTGTTGAGTCAGGCAATCAATTTGAGCAAGCACATACCTACTACAGTGTATTTTCGTTGGCTCATGTGATTATGGATGAGGCAAGATACTTGGGCGAGGCCAGTTCGTTCATTGGTCTCGGAACTCTGGCCTCCCTATTGGTCTTGACAGTATTCTGTGAGCCAATCTTTCAGACACTTTCCCTCTTCATTGAGTGGTTTCTTCCTATCAACAGAAAACAGCGTCATTTGAATATTGTTGTGAACGAAATCCTTTCAGCTTGGCAGTATATGGAAGTTTTCGTGCTGAGCGTCATAATTACATCATGGCAACTCTCTGGTGTGTCGGATTACATGGTGAATGCTTACTGTGGTGGTCTGAGTGGAATGTTTGACACCCTTGCGTTTTTCGGTATAGTTGACGCCAATGATGCACAATGTTTTCAGCTCAGGGCAACAGTTGAGGCTGCGTCGTGGTTACTAGTTGCAGCTTCACTGATCCTTGCCGCATCAAGTCATTTTGTCTTAACAGCATCAACACAAAAAACATTAGACAGTAATGTTCCACCCGAAAAGAGACGTCATAATGATAGATGGTCATCAATAGAATCAGCAGAAGTTAAAGAGGAGTCGGGCAAGCCTCAACAAAGCAAAAAGCCAACAATTTCACCCATTCCTCCACGATTTACTGATTACTATTCTTTGACTATCAGGAAGGAGCACCTCGAAGAAGAGGTAGAGATCCCAGCTGCCCAAGATGCAAACGCAGACACTTATTCCAATATACAATCTGTGCCCGACAATACCGAGTACGTCAATAAAGGATCCTCCGATGATATAGTAGCTCCTCAGCAGCCTGAAAGTGTTCAAGAAATCCCCAAAGAGGCAGAAGAAAGTGTTTGACTAAATGTTGTATTGTGAAGTTAGTATGGTAGAATATGTTAGAGATAGAACGAGATTAATTAGATGTATTAATGTCAGATTTAAATTTACTGTCACTTGTGCGCAATAATCACTAGTTGCATCCATTGTAACGAAGTCTCGAGTATACCTTGTAATAAGACCATAGTTATCACACCTATATTCATCACAGACGACCGCATTACAGCATCCATCACTAATTGGCCACGAGCTCAGTACCAAACTTACTCAATGCCTTTAGATACGCTTCAAATCGAGTCATCTTGGGGTTGTCTTCCTGGATTGAAGTAGCAAACTCGCTCAAGAGAGCAAATACAAATCGCATAGTAGTCGGATAACCCAGAATCGAAACAGCTCCCAATATCCCTTCGGTTCACGATGAATATTTAAGGATTAATTGTTGTGACAATAGAAACCATATCACAGCGTTAATGCAAAACACTCACCTCCATACATTGCACCACATACTGCAGGCAGAAAAGCGTCAGACCCTGCCATGTAAAGTCCTGGGATGCGAGTATGAGGCGTAGTGGTCCACCTGATTGACGACGAAATGTTAGCTCAATAAACAATTCAAGTTCAATAAGCAGTAATCCTGTACCGACCTATCATTCAGCCGGTTGAAAATGTTTGTATCGCATCTCGTTCCATATGATGCAGCGTGGAAACTTGACAAGTAGGAAACCTCAGTCAAAGGTGTTCCAAGCGTCCAGTATTCTACCTTGTCTTTAGCTTGTGGGACCGTCTCGTACAAAATATCCAACAGATGCTTAGCTAGCTGGTTCTTGAACTCTTCATAATCTGGACCTCGTTCATGTACAGCAGTACCATCCCACTTTCTGACCCAATCAAAGAGCCCATCCGAAATTAGAATACCTGAGGAAATGCTTTTGTGAGCCGATACCGTGGTAGTTGAAAGTTATAACAATGACAATGACTTACAATTGCTAACACCAGGAAGGCGCTGGATTGTACAAGTGAAAGTTCGCACTGGTGAGATAAAGCTGTTTATTATTCCAATCACACAGCAAGCAATGATACTTTACCTTTGGCCAGGTAGGATCCTTCGTCACAAGAATTCAGCCATTGTAAGTAAGTAATATATCAGCAACTGAAGTATAATACTACCACGATACTCTTACCTTGGTGCAAGGAAACCCGACATACACTGTTGGCGGCCTATGAGTCACTGGGTCAGCATAGTACTTGTCAAAAGCTTCATCCATGTCATACGAATTGAAGTACCACAAGTTGTGCGTCGGGAGTTTGAGTTCCTTCGCATCACCCTTGATCTTGCAGAATAAGAACACGTGACCATTAGATTCCGTAATTGTCCGCAGGTTGGGATCAAAGAAATCTTTTACAGAAGGATGGTCCTTTGGCAATAGTTTGTTGTGGAGATTAAAGACTGAGCAGTAAAGACACATTGTAAGTATTTACTTCACTTAATCGATTACTTAAACGATGCGACACTTACCTGAGGTAGCACACACGATATTTTTGGCTCGGATTTCAGTCAAAGGGCCATCTTTACCAGCTGAAGTGTTGCGGACAAGTACCCCTACAGCTTTATCATTTTCAATGATGATTTGCTACAGTAGTCACGAATTCAAGATGAGGTGCCACACTATAAGCATTAGCAATACAACCACTAATCCAACTACTCACCTCAACTGTTGCATCGCACAGCACTTCGCCTCCAAAGTTCCTGAGCATAGATGACACTCTGATGGAAATGTTTTGAGTTGGCCCTTTAGTGTAAGAGGCTCCCTCCATGTAATGAGCCATGGTGATACCTTGCGCCGCAAAAGTGGCTACACGAGGTTGGACTGAAAAAAGGTGAGATGAATATGTATTGCTAAATATTGTAATTCCAATCACATAACAATGATGCTTTACTTTGTGGCACTTACCTGCATAGTCCCCGATGGGGTGATTGAGAACGGCTTTGACACGTTTTGCATAGAAAGATGAATGTTAGAGAAAGTTCAAGTGCAGAGCAATTCAATGTATTAATGTCAGATTCGAAATTGCCTTTAACTCTTCTTAGCACAGGATCGGGCTCGTTACCTGGAGGAGCCCGTGGACATTCTTCTAGGAGCTGATCAATGGAATACCCCTTATTAAAGAGAGCATACTGAACATCACGCACGGAATACGATGCTAGCTTGTATAGTTGATCGACACGTCGAGAGACCAAAAAGTGAAGAGCTCTTGGTAGTACACGAGTCCAGCCGAGCGCAGTGAAGCCTTTGTTGATCATCGTCGACAGAGTCATCCATACCTCAAACTGTTGGATTAGGAATTCATTTCCGGGATCAATTCGTTCGACGAGATCTCTGACCAAAGTAGGTGCATGCGGAGGCTTGGCAGAGTTAAAGTCGTAGATCGAGTTGTTTGGCTTTCCTTCTCCGACGTTCGAGTCGGGAGGAAACAGCACTTGATCGTAAGGGTCGTCGCTAAACGGCAGTTATGAGTTGCAAGATGAGATGCCCAGCTTTAAGCATAAACTGATATAGTCATCTAGTAATTTACTCACAGTCTTTCCCACTCTTGTTTTCCTTTAGTCATGAACTTTAGCAGAGCTCCAGCGCGATGAGTCGGCAATCCCATTCCTTCACTAGTGTAATGCAAGCCGGTATCCCACTCACAATCATTGATTCGAAATGTATGTGTACAACCTCCAGTTCGTTCCTCATGCTGCTCAAGAAGGAGGACACGTTGACCAGACTGAGCTAGGGTGTTGGAACATGAGCTTCCACCAATTCCAGATCCAATGACAATTGTGTCGAGCTTTTCTGGAACCTTGTCAGGAGAGAATCGGCTTGCTCTCACAAGTGTGACTTTGACGTTCTTTCCAGGCCAGTGGGAAAGCCATAGATAGAATGTTGCAAATAAGAATGCTACGAAGAGTGCCCAGTGTGGTAAGAGGAGTAAGAATGGTGCCAGTGGAGATATTAATGGCTCAACCGTTGGTACTGTTAGAAACAGCATTGTTTGTTTAAGTTGCTGTTGATCGGTGATTTGATAATGCTATTTGGTGTTGATTAAGTTTGTTATGAGGGAGTTCGCCTTGGTTGATATCGATAGATCTTTTATGAGCTTCAATTCCAGCATTGTTATGCTGCCCGCTAAGTACTGGTGTGTGTCAATGTTGGTTGCGTTCGCTTCTCAAAAACATCGTGATTGGAATTCCTTTTCCGAACTTCGGAAATGATTTCTGCACTTTCTTCACACAGAAACGTGTG
>JALLPI010001295.1:0-10627 GCA_036939935.1 Cyclotella atomus
TCCTTCATTGAGGAGTATTTGTTGGTTGCCTGGTTGGTCAGCCAATAGGCATACTGTTAAGTACCCTAAGATGTACCTTAAATAGGTAGGACCTTGGCCTATGTCGTTGTGAAGCCACGGGGTCATGTGGAGAATCATGGGGGTCACGGTCACAGGCAACTGACATGTTCGGAGGAATCGGAGAGAAGCCAGGATCAGCGGGGAGCGCGGAAGAAAAGGCGTCACGGGCAGGGAGAGGCATAGGCTGAAGGCTTCGGGTTCACGTGCGGCATTGGTGCGAACTCCGGTGGGAAGTTCGTGATCCGGGAAGAGAGAGAAAGGAGACGAGGCAGGACGAGAGACGGAGGCAATAGACACCGCTTGTGCACCATTGTTGATGGTGTTACGATGGACATAACCAGAGTAGTTGACGATGGTGGAGGCATCAGCGCTGTAGACTGTTTCAACCTCGATGTGGACGGGAGGACGATGTACTGCCTGGTGGGGGCCGGGTCAACTTTGGATGGATCAGGGCGCTGGGTGGGCGTGGGAGAGAACATGGCATTGAAAGCTGCACTGTACACTGAGCTCATGCGTTGGATGAACGAAGGCATACGACCGGAGGGTACAGATGAAGCCGCAGTAACGTTGCTTGATGATGACATGGTGAGTGGACGTTTGTTGTTAATATTCCGAGGACTGGTCTAACTAGACTGTCGCAAGGACGAAGAGCACTATTGCTCTGAAGGCACAACCGCAAGGACGAAGAGCACTATTGCTCTGAAGACACAACTGCAAGGAGGAAGAGCACTATTGCTCTGAGAGGCACAACCGCAAGGACAACATTTCAATAGAGATTAAGCGTTGCA
Organism: Cyclotella atomus; assembly: GCA_036939935.1. Taxonomy (NCBI): domain Eukaryota; phylum Bacillariophyta; class Thalassiosirophyceae; order Thalassiosirales; family Thalassiosiraceae; genus Cyclotella; species Cyclotella atomus. The sequence goes on from JALLPI010001295.1 coordinate 849, forward strand.
GGCAGCGATTAGCATGAAGGGGCAATCATAACCTGACAGTTTAGGAGAATTGTGACACTTAGATTTACATTGGTTTTACTTCGTAAGCACTCAGAGGATTGTTTTGATCGTTGCTTTTGGCAGCAAATAGACGAATAATCTCTAATAGCAGAAGCTTTTCTTACACATCGATACATAAGCTCTTTGTCCACACGATCAGTTGACTTCGGTCAATACACTAAATGCATACTCATTTGTATGCTACCTCTGTAGACAGATACTACACTTACACCACTTCTCCCAGAGCACTAAATGTATGAGCACACAAGACAAGTGTGAGTTACCAATGGTCTCACAAGCTCACATGAGCCTGTGAGAAAACAAACACAAATTCTGATACTCCTTGAATCTCACACATGCCAAGTTTGCTCCTATTTGTGAGCTGAATCAGTGGCAATTACATAGAACACTAGAGTGGTTGAGTTTGTCCATGGAATAGAAGCAATTGTGTTCGCAACTTCAAGGAGCGGGTGTTTGTGATGCCATTTCTATGTAGAACTACATTTCTCTCATGATCATGAAGGATTGTGAATCCCCCTAGGTCTCACGACAAGTAATCTTAACAGTAATAATTAAACCTCCTGCTGAAGCCACTAAATTGCTTCTGTTCCAGTAGCCAAACAAAACTACTAGTGTTTGTAATTGCTACTGGTTGGCTTGCAATTATTAATTGAAGGCAAATTCAGATCAATATCTACTCTTCAGCTCTTCACTATTTTATCTATCATTCTCATTGGCAACTTTTTAAGTAATCCTAACCAAAATGCTATTAATAGTTTAGAGACAAAAGATCATGCTATTACTAGATGGTAAATTCCTGGGATACGTTTTTTACAAACTGAAGACCTCTAACCTAATATGTGATCAGTTCATTTCCCCGTTATCTTGAAATGGCTGGTGCTGTCCTATCTAGCTGCTGAACTTGAAGAACCAGTCTCACCTGAACCAGTAGATGGTACAGGTGTTGCCATTTCCATGTCAATATTTTGGATCGAAGATGGATCATTTTCAGTACCTCCATTACTGGGTACTGTAACACGTAGAATCATTTGAATAACCCCTAATATAGCTCCAATCCCATTGGGCACCATGATAAAATAATCAGACGTTCCAAATCCAAATGCTGTCCAGAATGTTGCATTTGCCGTGTTCATTAACATCGTCCATCTGTGTATTGAGCTGGAATCTCTTGTTTTTAGAACTGCGAATATTGTCGAGAGTGGGGCCCCGTAAAAGAACAGCAAGTTGATATTCACTGCAATTCCAACAATTAGTTCTTTTTGGCTCTTGTCCGCATCGAGGAAACAAATGGCTGTGATGATTGCTACCCATACTGTGATAACAGCAACAACAACCTTTTCATGAGGAGCAGGCGCTTCAATTCTTCCTGTTGCAATTTCAAGAGCCATTGTTCTCATGTTTTCAAAGCTAGCCACGCCTTCGTGGCTGTTAATATTGTTGTTTTGTACTTCTTTTAGCGCCTTTTGTTCGGTAGACATGTCAGCATTCTGATCCTCACGAATAACGAATGAGCCTCTGTTTGATTCCAATAACCTCACAAACGATGATCGCATATTATTCGACATACGATCACAGTATTGAAGCTTTGCCGCCGCCATATTAAGCCAAATAGAGAGGACAAATCCAGGCGCGTTGGCCCAGAATACAAACCAGTTCTGAAGAACGAATGCATCGATGTAATGAGTTGAAATAGATAAATAGGCACAAATGCAGTACCATGCGACGCACCTGAATTAAATATGAATATGTAACCCAGCCACAGCAATTGCCCGTCATGGCAGCCCAAGGAGTTGGATTCAAATGACCCAAAGTACCGTGGTTTACAGCCTGACGTACATCGTTGAATGGCGCTGTTGACAAAGTAACGTGGTCATCAAATCATGATCAAATAATGACATAAATTATCTGCTCTAGAAGTACAATCGGTACATGAACATTAATCTCACCTGCAAACATGAAATTGGCAGCAATCATTCCCAAAGCGGGACAGACGTATTGCAGAACGATTTCTTGTGCAGACAGCATAGTTTCGAGTTCCTTGACAATGGTGGAGGACGGTGGCTACAAAGTAAAAAGTGGCGATGAGGCAATTGTAACAATACAACTCTGCGTCTCTAGCGATCGTGCACAACACCCTGTTCTTTGTTGTTGATTCGGTAGAAAGAACGAATGGCGACGGCGAGCGACGAAAGGAGAGAGAGGTCGAGGGTGGAGTGCGTTTGGCTTTGGGCGCGCAGTGGGCTGGGCAAGAGAGATCACAAAATTGTTTTTGTGAAACAGAGGAAGCTTTGGAATCAATATTTTGTCGGCAGCTTCTTCGCATTCAAATCCATTCGAATTGGATTTGGAACGGTCGGTTCACAGAAACTCTCGTAATGGCTTGATTGGCAATATCTTGCATGGTGTATGGCTTGCACGGTGATGTATGGTAGATCATAAGTATCATGAATGAGTGTAACATCGCCATCTCTTTCATCGCGAGGCATTCGGGTGCAATACTTCTATCTGAACTGTTGTGAGAAGAGGGCTTGTCAGGCTCACTGACATTCATATTAAATACAAAGTAACGCCGAAGCTAAGATGACAGCAGCAGCCGCAGCGCCGCAATCGATCGTAAAGCACAAGATCAAGCCTGAAGATGTGTCACCATCATTAAAGGGAATTAAGTATGTGATCTTCCCCAATCAAAAGTGTGAGTTGCCAATTGCAAATAATTGATCATTCCCTGCTTTGTTACTTGTTCTAACTGCGTGCTAACACGTGTGCAACTGTAATCTCGCCACCTTTTACAACAGTCGCAGAGTACTGGGACTTTCTTATTATCTTGGTGATTATCTACTACGCAGTGTACATTCCATTTCATCTTGGCATCAGTGGAGGATATCTCGGTCTGACAAACAAGTGGTGGTTGGCCTTCAACCTGCTCGTTAATAGCATATTATTGATCGACACATTCTTGGTCTTTTTCAGAGCCTACCGCGATGACAGGGGTGTGCTCATCTACAGTGTGAGTTGTTATTGTATTTGCGCGCTTCGTCGATTGGATTCAGCATTTCTCACTGATGTTTTTTAGTTGAAAAGGATCAGGGAACATTACATCAAGAGTGGTTGGTTTTTCATTAACCTCCTGGCCTGCATCCCCGGTTCAACCATTTCTCAGGGGAGGATTCCTGAATTTGATGAAGAAACAATGGACGCTGCTCTGGCTGATAAAGGTGGTGCTGCCTTTTTCTTTCTCTTCGAGGTTTTCAAGCTTTTCCGCCTCTTGCGTTTCAGAAGGCTACTCAGTGAGTCTTTGCTTGTGAAGCGTGCGTGGGAAATGATCAACATTGAAACTGCTTTAGCGTTGAAGTTTACCTTCCTAATTAGTCTCATATCGCATTGGATCGCATGTCTTTGGAGTTTCATTGCTTTCCTCGAAGCTAAATCATTTGGAAACCCAATGCTAGAAAGTTTGAACTGGATCAGCAATGTGAGGCCATCTTGTACGTGCGCATATCGATTGTAAAGTCAATACTCATATTTTTCTCACACCTTTGCAGTGGTATAATGGTTCGTATGTTGAAGGTGGGTTGAATCCAATAGGTTGGGAGAACTATCTTGATAGGTACTGGCTTTCTCTTTTTTGGGCAATCCAATCGATTACATCAATCGGGTACGTACTACTCAACTTGACCTCGTTGTACTTGTTGAGAGGTTAATTTACATTCATTTTATCTTAACACGCATATCTTTTCATCATCCATGTAGTTATGGAAATATTGCTCCGGTAACAACTGCCGAGTTTGCATATGCCAAGTGAGTCTTTTTCTCCAAAAAGAATGACGCTTACCTTTATTATTCATCCCTTACACGTATTTGTCCCAGCTTCCTTATGCTTTTATGCGGAATCTTCTGGGCTTACATCATTGGAGCACTTGTCGATGCAGTCTCGGCTATGGGTTCCTTGTCCAAGGAGTACGTGGACAAAATGGACTTGTGCAACCAAATGGTAAAAGACTTTACTGTCGGTAGACTTCCACAATCTGTAACCGGGTCGCCGGTTGAGGAACTCAAGGTCTCAAAACGCGTAAGACGCTTCATCACCGAGTCAAGAGATAAAGCAACGACAAAGTCGATGGATTTTGAATTTGCCGAAACGTTGGAAGAAAGGTATCCAACGTTGAGCATTCTCAGTCCAGAATTGAAGAAGCTGTGTGCGCTCCACTTAACACATACATTGATTGAAACAGTACCGTATCTATCATCCAAGTTCCTGTCCCCAGAAGAACAAGCACACATTGCCTTCAACTCGTATCACATGGAATTTTGTTCAGGAGAGAAGTTTCAGTCACACCCGGATTATGGTCGTGGCATCCTCATTTTCCGTCTTGGCTTTGGCTTCACTGTTAGGAAATGTGCGGGCAGTGAGCTGCGATGGAGAAAAGGACTTACTGGATATCCTGCGGACGTTGACGAGGTACTGGTTGATGACGATTACTACCCAGAATGGCAGCTAATATATCACTTTGCTGGGTTCACCAAGGTGTTCTTTATCCCAAGGACCGTCATTATGGAGATATTGGAAAAGAATCCTCGTGCCTGGAAGGAATGTGCCCTATATAGATTTGTGGCAGCCTCGATTGTCCTAAAATCAATGGATCGAAAAATAAGCTCATCGACTCGCAAGATTATGGAAGGCTCGTTTGGATCTCCTGAGAATGTGGACACTATCATTTGAGTATTACGTGGGACCATTTGTAATATGTCTGTGTTGCATCATTGAGCTAAGTTTTAACTTCATAATACAACTCACTTATATGTATGGAGCTCTAGAGAGTAATAAGCAAGAGTTGTTTTTGTTTGTTGCGTTGAGCTAACTGATGAGAATTTTGCTTGGGCAAGCAAGGTGACGACATTCTGCTACCTTTCTTTGCAATTTTCCCTCTTCCCCCTCTCTCTCTCCTTCTCTTTCCTCCGTGTACGTCTCCTCTTCAGATGAACGACGTAGGTTGACATCATGACAACCTACACGCCCCGCCCACCTCTCCTCCCGTGGTCAAAATCCACCTGGTCTAACCGGTGGTCAGCTCAGGGAAGGCTCTCCACTACGCCTATTCCGCGCACACCTTTTTTGCTCCTCAAGGCTCCTGCTTCTACGCTGTATGAAGAGAAGTTTAATGGTGCGTAAGCTGGTTGCTCGATGCCCTCTTTTGTAGCTGCTGCTGCTGCTGCTGCTGCTGCTGTTGCACTTCTGTTGGGGAGTGATCTAGAAATGCTTTATAAGTTTGCAATGCATGAATTGATGCATTCGTTAGAATTCGAATGTATACCACGTGTCCTATTGAATCTTCGCCTCTCATATCTCATGCACTCACCAACAGGAGATCGAAACATGTTCACTGTCAACATGTACTGCTCTAGAATGAACGCACGTGGCATTCGAATTGGCTTAGTAGTCGACTGCACCGCCTTGGACCTAGAAGAGTTTGATCCACTGCCAGACACATCCTCTACTACACCCACAACAACTCCAAAAGGAAAGTTCGCTGCCAAAAAGAAAAAGAATCCACTGGATAGGAGAGTGCGTTACTTTCATAATCCGAGTGAATGGGATGACTTTGATGTCGAGTATTGTCGTTTAGTGCCACCCAAAAATGAGCAGAATGGTACAAATGAAAATGATGGTGAAGACGAAGAGAAGAAAGAAGAAGAACTGCTAGCTTCTCAGGTATTGCCTCAATTCTTTTCTATCATTTCCAAATTCATTCAAAAGTCGAGGAGTTCAATGGAGGGCAATTCAACAGTGCACATTGCACTATTTGACTCTCGCGGTGGTCTCGGTGTGGCTTCATATCTTGCAGCTGCCTACATGTGTCATTCCATGAAGGCACCGGTTTATGCGGCGTTAGATGCAGTCAAGGAAGGTTCGCCGGCCCAACCGAGTTCAGCTGATAGTGATAGAAAATGGGGATTGTGTGATGTGCGCTTGATTAAAGATTTGCAAAATAGATACGAGGGAAAGAAGGAAATTGTTTTTGATGGTGATGTGCCTAGTTGGTGGTTTGCAATTGAAGATGAAGAAGAGGATGTTGAGGAGGATGAAGACGAGGGAGATAAGAAGCCAAGTGCACAACCAAGTGATGAGGAAAAGGAGTTACCAAAACGAAAGCGTGATGCACGAATTGTCATACCGCCATGTGAATCAGCTGATGAAGATTCTAAAAGGCAACGGACGTCAAACCACATTATGCCTCCTCCAAGTGCCAAACCAAGATTATTTCCAATCCTACCAAAAGAGGTATTGGAGCCAGTGGCGTTTGACTCGCCAAAATCAACCAGAGCAATGACTGTATTGGCTCAATTGACTCAACAATCTTTACCAATGGTTAAACTTCCCTTCAAATCAGAGGTTGATATCTCAGATTGCACCTCCCTAGAAAGCGACACAAACTACATCATAATGTCGATAAAGTCAAATGTTGAAGAGTACAAAGTAACTTGGCTCTCAACGAAAGGCCGCAGAGGTTTACTACTCATTCTGTCTGAAGCAGTCTATTTTATTGAACAATACTCAGACACAGAGAATGACAGTGGTCCATCGCCCATTTCAGTTTCAGTGGTAACAAACATCAAGTTTCCCTCACCGAAAGATGCCTCAAAGCAACAGCACCGATCACTTTTAGATGTAGTGCTAGTCCATGATGTTGAAAAGAACGCTGAATGTTTTCGGTTTTACATCCTCGACATACTGTGCATAGAAGGTGGCATGGTGTTTCACAAACCATGGAAGGAGCGCTGGAGATTCCTTAACGACGGAGTATTGATGCCACGTAAGAAAGATGAGGCTAGACAGCAACAGCAGCCGTCGAATGGTGGGCACGTCTATGCTAAGGAGATGATTCGTATCCGTGCGAAAGAATACTTCCCACTGCAAAAGTTGGAGTTTGTCATAAAGGAGGTGTGTGCCGGCGTGGCACACCAGGCGCACGGGGTTCGAATCATCCCCATGGGAGCGTATGGTATTGGAAAGGAAGATGAAAAGACAATGTCGGCTGCCATTTGGAGGAGAGGCGGATCGACTTGTGAACAGAAATTTCTCTCGCACCTGAAGTAAGCTCTTGAGCACACTCAAAAACACATTCCCATTCATCGAGCTGATCACACATGATTGTCATGAATTAAGTGATACCCTGAATATCATTGCATTGATCAATAAAGTAAATACACAGCAATTATGGTAATTTCATAGCTGCATGGACTTTGGCCTAAGTACACGATACTATCGTTTTTGATAAACATCATTTATACTTATGTGAAATGTCGTTAAGTAGCCGATACTGTACATTCTTTACATGTCAAATAGACTTGTTGGTAGCAAAGTCATGCCGTGATCAAGTTCCTGGTGCAAAATTTGTTCTAAAGTAGAGAAGCAGCATGAGCCAGCAAGCCAATGCCAGATGCGGAATCGCGCTCGTTTCTGAGGAGAAAACGTTTCTTGGGTGGACCTACAGAGCCTTCGTCTTGGCTTGAGTTAGTTTCAAACGTTACCTGATGAGGAAGGTCCTGGCTATCAGTGCTTGTGGAACTTTTACTCTTGAATATTCCATGTCTTGAGGTCATGTTTGTGAAGTCAGCCACCTTTGGCTGCTGCACCTCGGTCACATCTTCCTGCGACACCATTCGAGCTTTCTTGATGGTGATTCCTTGATGATCGATATGAATGGAAGCGTCTCGTTTCCTTTTAGTTAAATCAGGACCCTTATCTTCGTACAATTTTGATAGCATTTTTTCTCTATCAAGAGACCGGAGTTGCATACTTTGAGTAAATGCTGATGCTGGATGACTCGAAGGAATTCGCGGAATTATGCAAGTCTCTTCAGATTTATTTTTCTTGCGATAATCCAGCAACTCTAGTCTAGCCATCAGTGCCTTGAATCCGTCAGCTCTACGCAGACCACTTCCTTTTGGAGGAATGAAGCCCCATGCAGGGGTAGAATGGTAGTAACGACAAGTCCATCCTTTGCCAAAGTATGGTTCGAGTTCCTTGGGTAAATCAATCTCATGATTCGTGTGACGGTTGACAGGCTTAATGTAAGACTTGAGTTTTGCGATTGTCAGCTTTGGAAGCATGGTCGATTCGACTTGTAGTTGCAGCCTGGAGTGAGCTAGAGGTTCTTGTTTCCTCTCTTCACCTCGTGTATAAGGATTGGCTGTTGGGTTGTCTACACGCGCACAATTCAGATGTGCTACTGGAATTGTTGGATAGATTAAAGGTGAAGGAGCCTTCGGATATACGAATCGATTAACATTGAGAAGTGAAGGTGAAGGATGATTGTGCAACGGAAGTTGCTGTCCATTCAGAAGAAGGGGCCAAATCATGTCGTGAGAATTTATATTTCCAGGCTGCATGATGAAGATCGTTTGAGCTCTACTGTAACAATTGCTAGGGTTGTGAACTACTTGTGCTCTTGTGTGCTTCGATACAACGTATCGGTGTTATCGGTGCAAATCGATAAAAATGTCAAATAAAGTCATTGGCTTGACTTGATGATGATGATGATGATGTTGTTGTCGAGACGCGAACTGAGGAGTTCACAGACCCAAGCAAACCGTTAAAAAATTCATGAGCCGTTAAAAAGTTTACGAGCCGTTAAGTTTGTCTGAGTTTTCTCGCTCTGGTTTCGAGTACTTACTTAAGGTCGCCATAGCTCAAAGACTCAACTGTATCACAGTGACGTCACCATATCTGAAAGCCACAGATAGTTTGATAGACACTTCCAAAATGTGTACAAATCATGAGGAATTTGCTTTGCTTGACTGCTTGACCACTCTCTGTTCATGGTCCTTGCTCAGTGTGTGTTCTGCAAAGAACCTGTGCAGTAATACTACAAATAATTAAAGGACGCTTGAACATTCTGGCCTCAACATCACTCAGGTACTGCTAGTGATAGTTATAGTTGGTAGAATAATTTCCAGTCCCGCAAATAATATCATACCAAAAAGTGCAGAGCATAAGTACGCTGGTTTAAAGGTCATCTTGCTCATAGGTATACAGGTATCTTTTCTGTTCTAATTAAGCCAATTAATAAATCAGCACAATGTTGGATTTGTCTTGAGAAAATTTCAACAGTGTTTTCAGTTAGATTTAATTCTAAAGACGTATAGAACTATATAACATTAAAAATCGGCAACTAATAGTACCTTGAGACATTTCAATGTTCTTATTTATGAGGTGATGAAACTTTCAGGATGGTCACAGCGAAGGAGACTGAAGAATCTGAGAAATACCATTGGCTATATCTCCATGAATATCTAGAGCTATCAGTCATAAATGACATGGCAGGTAGATCAGAAACAATGAAAGAAGTAAAAAAGGCACTGAATAGATAACATTGATATCAAATTAAACAGCTAATAATTTTAAGGCAGGTAAACAATAAACTCAACAGTATGAAAAATTCACAATAAACCAAATTACTGATTTAGAAAATTTCCACAGCATAGATGATAATTGAACATGGAAATATTGCTTGAATTCAGGCCCATTACACACGGCAAGGACATGGCTTTTTTTTTAAATGATCCATCAAAGGATATTCCAATGTGATAAAGGCTTTTCATGGCACATCAGGCACATGACACACCACTGTAGTGGCTGGCGAATGGTGGAAAAGTGAAAAGTGAACATCTCATTTTGCCCAGATATTCCTTCAGTATCCCAATACACCTTTTTAGGA
>JALLPI010001296.1:0-13261 GCA_036939935.1 Cyclotella atomus
CAGCCCCTCATTCTTAGATGGGAATGAGCTTATGACTGGCTCTAACTTAAAGTTCAGTTTTGAACTTGAACTTGTTTATATGGTCCTATCTACTGAAGTAGAATAGTGGCCTATGACAAGACACTTGAATAGTCATGTCATCTTAGCTGTAGGAGGTGTCTGATATGACTAAAGTAATCCTACTGCCCGAGATGCCATGGGTCCTCCCCAATCCCCAAGCCTTCACCTCAACCAAACAATTTCAATTGGCAATTGGCAGGCTGTAATATCTCTCTAGTGGACTGTGGACGCTCTGAGCTCACTGCTCACTGCTCACTGCTCAATTATTATTAAGAAGTGATAACATCCAATCATGCCTCGAAAGTGGAGCATCTCAACGAAGAAGCTCTTCTCGAAAAGCAACGATGTCTCGGATAGTGACAGCGTTAGCGGCCGGAGGCAACGTGGGAATGCAACGTCCAAGACCAAACGTCAGGAGAGCAGCAGCGAATCGGAGGACGAGAGCAGCAGCAGCAGCAGCTATTCTAGTTCGAGCGATGAAGAATCATCCAAGACCAGCGCCAGTAAGAGTGTGGATAGCAGCGGTGCCAAGGTAGTCAAGCCCGTCAAACTGGCCACTATCCCAAATTTTGATGATTCATCCGATGGATCATCCTCCGAATCTGAATTTGGCTGCGGGACATATCGTCGTCGTGAGGATTTAAGTTCAGCAAGCAGCAACAGCTCCTCTTCATCCGCGTCTTCTCGATCCGGCTCGGATTCACGGTCTAGTAATAGTAGCTCAGATGATGACGAATCCTCTTCTGCATCTGAGTCCTCGGAAGAAGAAAATAGCGTGCCCTCTCTGCCTGCCCCTGCATCCAGAGCATCAACGGCGCGGAATAATGCGGTGCGAAGGTCCATGTCAGAACCAGCCCTTCTTGCTGGTTTGCAAAAACTGGAAAAGGATAAAAAGCGCAAGTCTACATTTGGCAAAGTGTTCAAAAAGACAGTTTCAATGGCATTTGGTAGTAAAAAGCAATCCGATGAAAAGTTAGATGTATTGGTGCCCAATAAACTTGATAAGTTTAATCCATCAACGAGTTCGATGGGGAGTAGAAAAAGTGCTGGTAGCTCCTTGCCCTCGAAGAGAGATTCTAGTGATGATGATTCCAATTCGGGGAGTGATGATAGCAGCCAGGATTCTAGCAGTGATTCCAGCTCGGATCACTCATCTGATGCTAGCAGTGCTAGTAGTAAACGCAAAAAGGGTGGAAAAGCTTCTAAGGAGGATACGAAACCGGCAGTTGTTGAAAAACCAAAGCCAACAGCAAGGCGTTCAGCCATATCATCAGATGGCAGTGACAGCAGACCCATCATTGACACGAACAAACCGAGACGTAGATCAAGTGTTTCGTCTTCTGCTTCAGAGTCAGAAGTGAAACCCTCCTTAGCACCTAGTTTATACGATGATAATCAAGTCAATATGATCCGCGGTCGTAAATCTTTACATAAAACAACCACTGCTGAAAATACTGACAGGGGGACGACTCCAGCCAAGGCGCCACGAAATCCCGAAGCTGTAAAAACTGCCAAAGCATCCTGGGGGAAACTCGCCAAGGCTATCAAAACCCAAAATGAGGATGTAGATGATGTTTTTAGTAATGTATTGCTGCAGGCTAAAAAGATAAAGGAGGAAAAACGGCGAAATCCAGTGACTAGCAGTGATGATGACATGAATAATGATTCCAGCTCAAACTTAATGAGTGAGAAGGCAAATGATGTGTTTATGAAGGTCTTGCAGCAGGCTCGGGAGAAAAGGGGGGCCAAAAACCGTGAAAGCGACAAAGATGAGGCCGACTCGCCCAATTCTCAACGGGGCAGCAGCTCCATTCAGTCACCATTTTTTGATGAGAAGCGGGGAGGAGGAGATTCTCGATTTGCAAAAATGGCCATGGCCGGAATGAAGTCTAAATCCGTGGGAGAATCAAAGAATGGCGGGCTCAGTGACAGCGACAAAGATTTATTTGAGACACCCAAACTTGTATCTCAGAGGCCTTCGATGAGATATTTATTTGAGGGCCAAGATGAGGCCAGTTCAGAGGAGAGCTCTGACTCCGAAGCAGATGCCTCCAAGGGCAGACGGCGAAACCTTTCGGTGGATGAAAGCGACGAAGAAAGCACAAGTGAGGAGTCGCAAGAGGCATCACTTAGCACTGAATCGTCAGAAGACGAAGAATATATTGGTACAGGTGAAGATAAATCATCGGAAGACGATGCCATGTCTGCTGAATCACAAATGTCGATTTTAACTCCTATTGCTGAAGAGAGTGTTGTGTCTCCTGTAGATTTTACTGATAACGATATTGAGTCCTCGTCGTCAGAAGATAGCATGTCTGCAAGTGACTTGGAAAATGATGACGAGTCTGCAGATGTTCAATCCAAAGAAGAAGAAATGACAGCAATGCCTCAAGCTAGCCTTTGTGATGCGGGATTTACAGGCGGAGAAGCCATGCTGACTGACATGCCTGATGAGAATGATACTGCTCTTGCTAAGCGCAAAGCTGTTCAGAATGTAATGAAAGACACAAGTCTGAGTGCAGTCGAACGCAACAAAATGATTCAGGACATAATGGCGGGCAAAGTTGAGCTCCCTAAGATATCAACGAAGAAGGATCCTCCTGTTGAGAAAGCAGAAAACGCTACTAGCAATGCAGTAGAAGCAGGACTTACAGGCGGAGAAGCCATGCTGACTGACATGCCTGGTGAGAACGATACTGCACTCGCCACGCGCAAAGCCGTTCAAAATGTAATGAAAGACACAAGTCTGAGTGCTGTTGAGCGAAATAAAAAGATTCAAGACATCATGGCGGGCAGAGTTGAACTTCCAAAGGTAATATCAAGACCAAGTGATCCCGTAAATGCGACTATCAGCGTCCCGACAAAAACAGCAGAGACCGAAGCTCCTATAAAGAAGAATGGACAGGCACGAGAATCACCCAGTCGTAGGAGGAAAAGGAAATCAACAAAGAAATCAGAACATACCAATGGTATTGCAAAAACAAATACATCACCCGGCTCTAAGGATGACAAGCTCACTCACGAATCACCTCATAATATTGCACATACATCTAATTCAACAATGGAAACATTTGACAGTAGTGGAGACGAGCAGAGAAATGTTGATGCATCCAATGCTAGCCATCAACAGTTCGCAGACAGGTCGTCCTCTCTCCTCGAGATAGATCACAACATCGACGTGGCGAGAGCTAAAGAAGAAAGAGCGATGTTTCAGGAAGCTCTGTCTATTGCAGAGTCATCCAAAAATAAATCCCCCGACGAAAAGGCATTGTTAACAGCAATGACTTTTGCTCTCTACGATCTTGACTCTCATTGGACGATTAATTCTTTTGATTCAACTAAAAAATCTATCCCTATGCAACGCACACTTGGAGCGAGAGATAGAATAGATCCCTGGAGTCTGCATATTGAAAAAAATAGCGAGTCTAGATGGAATGCATTGCTTTCGCATGAAGGTATCTCTCCAACGGCAAAGCGTGTGCCCCCCAAACCAAGCCGCGATTTGAAGATGAGCCTACAGTCGAATGCTTTATCGGATGATAGCTACAGATCCGTAGAAGAAAGTTATAGGTCCACGATCAGTTTTGATGTAAGCGACCGAAAAGGACCGCCGCCAAAACCTCCGAAGGAACTACTCACTAAGGCGTCGTTTAATCTGAAGAAGTCTGCAGTGATTGAGAAGATATGTCTTGATTTGCTGCTCGACCCCCCTTCTGAAGAAGAGGAAAGTGATGATGATGTTGCAGAGACAATTGAACATTCTCTGACCACGAACAAGATTAAACTGCAGAAGTGGTTCATGTCAATACTAAAGTTGGATCCTAGATGGCAGATACGCAAGTTTTTTGATGATGCATCTGTTTCATTTGACAATGCCGAGATATTCACTGTTTGGCGGCCGACTTCATTTGATGCAGTGGCAAAAATAATGAGGGGAGAAGGGGTCGGTAAAGGACTTGATATTAAAGGAAAGTCCGCAGTGTGCGGTGAATTGTCAGGTGTGTCGTCTGCCCATTTTGTACTCGTCCGTTGTTGCCTCTGGACTCACGTTAACTTTCTGGACTCCTTCATTTTTTCTGTGCATAGGATACGTTCCATTTCTTCAAATACACGACAACGAACACAAGTCCTGCGTTCGCGTCTTAAAGTCAGATCGAACTCAAGTTTTCTTTACGAGCCGCGAAGCACGAAACGCGGTAGGAAAGCGTCTTAGCGAGAAAGCCAAAGAAATGTCACTACGCGTTACAAAGGCAATGTTTGCTTTGGCCAAAATGGAGGAAAACGGAGCCGACGACGGATCTATTGATGAAGAATCCCTCATTGAAGAGATTGATCGCTATTGTATTGATCAGCCAGAGGTTATACGGAATGATAAATATGCGCCGAAATGCTATGGTCTTGAGGTGTCATGCAGGGTATTGTGGGAAGAACTTGTTCTTCCCAGTGACATCTCAAGAGAGACTGGATCAAAGTACAACACTGGAAGAGCATCCCAGCCAGCGTTTCAGGAAATGAACTTCGCTTCGCTTCGAAAGCAAGATCCGAAAAAGGCAATCCCCGTGCTGTATCAATACTCAGACGATGATCCTTTTGACCCGCGAATGCTTATCGTGGCGTATGAGGAGGAAGGGCGTGTCGTTCCGGTCGTATCAGATTTCGATTGCTTCCTTGTTGGCTCGCGAGACTTCTCTTTCAAAGAAGGTATGGCACAGAATCAGATTGATCTGCTGGATTGGTGTGTATCTCAAATTGAATGGATCCTGGACCACCAATCCGATGGCCTTGAATCTTGGACTGCCAAATGGCTTGAGATTCTGAAGTATGCTGCTCAGAACGGCTTTGTGCCTAAAATGCCCCCCTTTGGATTTGGCGATCCATCTTCATATGCTCTAATCGAAGCAGCCGTCCACAGGTCCAAAAAGACAAATGGTGCAGTGAGGCATGGTCCAGAATGCTTCAATTACTTCTTTCCTCAAGACCTGGACTCGGAATTGCTCATCATATTTCCAGGCGAAGAGAGGTGGAAGTACGTTAATATTTTTGAGCTCCAGAGTATTCTCATAGAAAAGATCCGACAGGGATTTACTGTTCCTCTCAATCCAAAATGGATTCTTTGTGACCCTGGATGGATAGATGTTTTCATTGAACTTCTCAAAAGCAGGCGCCCTAGTGTACAGGCCTCTATGAATATGTGGTTCCCTCGAAACTCTGGCCTGAGAGAACGCATCATAGCAATCAGCAAGAGACATCCCGAAGGATTCCGAAGTACTCCATTCTGCGATACTAATATGTCGTTGGCAATTCAAGAGTACGAGCGATTCCTTGTACTGCAAAGAGCTAAACAGAAGCTTAGGGGTTACTTTGTTTTACGCAGGCTACACCGTTCTTGCCAAGAGAAATCAGAACACTTTGAGAATGAGCAAAGAATATCCAGCTTGGAGCAGATTGTCTCGGCCAGAAATGTCGCTAAGACGCTTCGAAGGATGAGTATGAGTCGCATAGAAAAAGAGACAGTGGAATCGATCAGGGACGCCGTTCTTTTTGAAGAATAATCGTCAGAGCATCCTTCAGCGTGTTTTTGTCTTCAGAGTAATGAATATAAACTTATGAGTTGTATTATTAGTATACTGTGCTTCTAAGAAATAAACTGAGTGACCAGCTCCAAGACTTGGCTGATGTCATTCGATATGAAATGTTCGACCTGTTTGATTTCGGTGCAGGCAAAATCTGCTCCACGGACATCATTTTCACAGCCCTGCCCAATTTTGCACTGGGCGAAATCTACTCCTAATTCCTCACTAAACTGCGACGCTGAACGGCGAGTGCCCAACCCCACACCTTCAATTCCTTGCAGCTGCATTTTCACAACCTTTAGTGAAGCCTCTCTATAAGACTCGAACAAATATTCTCTTGTTCTAAGAGGATTGCGCTCCCATTTGTGGTAGCAAACAGTTTGTGGAGGGGAGAAGAGATTATAGCCGTGAGTGTACAGTCTGACTGCCATTGATATTTCTTCTCCAAAGAAAAGGCCATGCAGTTTGTCATATGGGCAATCATCCAGCAATGATGATTGAAAAAAGTTGAAGCCGCCAGCAAATAAAAGGCAGGGTATATTGTCATTTTCTTGGGTTTGGTTGTCACTGAGTGCAGTACTCGATATCAGGCGACCTTTTTGCCGTAACATGTTATCTGGGCCAAATTTCCAAGGCACTAACAAAATTGCTCTTGTCTCAGCGTCTGGCCCAGGGCCATGTGAAGCGTCGTAATTAGGTGGATATGTTGTCAAGACCACCCTGGGCCTATCAACTTCATCGCCAATTTTAGACGATATTGTGGACGCAGGTTCACCACATTTCTTCCATTGTGATATCAGGTACACATCCCACCTTGGTCGAAACCGCATATGAGAGTCAATTTGTAACACAAATTCTTCACCTCGATGTAGAGACTGGCCGAGATGACGAGCATAACATGGACCTTCGATAACATGATTTGAGATGCGTTGCGTTGAACATATGAATATAAGCAAGATAAAAGCTTACCAGTAGCCTGCCTATAGTCCATTATCAGTGTTCTCAGGTTGTTATGGGTATTCCACTTGAAAGGCAAGCCATCGTATGTCTCCTTGATTTGGTTCAAACAATCTACACCAGCAGTAACCATCCTCATCTCCTCCATTGATGACATATCCACTTGCCACACAACACCAATGCTGACTCTTTCTGGATTATGAGCTGTTTGTAAAATCGATAGAATCGTGGGCCATGTTTCCGAATCCCTGTAGGAAGGAATGGCAACGAATATAGTGTCGTTAACGACAGCTTGTGTAGTCGACTTGGGCATTGGAAGCGGAGGTGGCAAGTTGGACCTGTCACATATTGTTACATGATCACCAAAGTCTGTCTGCGGCACTGTGTTAGATGCAACCCTACCATCCTTTTCATACAGCCACACGGTTATAGCAATTCGTTCTCTCCTTAGACTTGGCAATACTTGATGCTCGACATAGTCTGAACGGAACACAACCAATCTATCTGAGAACGGCATTATATCAAATGCATCTTCATTTTCATTTATTGATGAAAATACTCGCAATGCGCCACCATCCAATTCAGCATCCCAATCATGAGGTGTAAGGTAGTACACAAACGTCAATACTCTACCATTAGAAGCTGTATTGGATGAGTTGATATCTTGCTCACTTCTACACGAAACTCCCGAATCGCAGTGGCGAGAATACGCCGAGCAGCCATCACCAGGATATCTTGCAAGTTGTACTGATGTCAAATCCGTGTTTAACTGAATCTCGTCAGGGAGGCAGTTGATGGCAGTTTCTTCAATTGATTTGATGAGCCGATGCAGTGTGGGGTGATCTTGCTGAAACGAAGGGTTGCTTCTGATATCTCTGGATATAAATACTGACTCGTCCCCACGTGCATTCTGTTCACTACTACCAGCGGAGACTGCATCAATAAACGCACTTCCTAAAGATAATGACATCAGCTGTTCTAAATCCACATCCATTTTTGTCCGTGCCTTCTGTAGACGATCTAGCCATCCATTCGATTGTAATTCGTTCATCAGATCTGATGTGAAGGCAGATCCAAATGCATGATCGATTACGTCATATCCTCCACTTCTTGGATTGCAGAGGAGGTAAGATGTTTTGCGTCCAGCAATCATAACTTCGTTTTGAGAGGAGGGTAGGGACGGAGGAGACGGAGGAGACGGAGGAGACGGAGGAGGAAGGAGGGAGCCACACTAGCAATTCTCGCTGACGATGTAGGTAGGGTGAAGAGGTAGATAGGTAAGAGGTGGGTTACTTCTTAAAGCTCTAAGCTGCTCTGTCTCAGATCAGTTTCTGTTAATTTGCCTCTCATCTCATTGCGCACCTCTCCCATACAAAACCACCACCATGGCGACCCCAACTCTGTCACCAATACCCGACAACAATGTCATCGCCGCACTCCAAACTGCAGCAGATGGCTCACAGACACCCTACTGACCATATCCGCCGCCGCTGTGACTGCGCTGCAGTTTGGAGACACCAACAAGCGCCAGTCATTACCACAGCAATCAGGCATCTCATCAGGCCTCAACTTCCTTGTCAAAAAGTGTCTAAACGCTGGCGCAGGTGTTTTGCCCCAGACTGCGTTATAATCACTAATGATGCCTCACGATCACAGCCATAGCCATGGACGTCAACGGCTACGGCTAGGGCTGCCTGCAGCTCAACAAACAGGAGTCAACTCCTCACCCAAACTCCTCAGCTATTCAATCAATTATGCTGTCTCCGCTCCCTCAGTTGGCAGACACTCCCATGCCCGATGCCTCCTCTCGCCCGCAGCAGCCTATCACAACGAGGAAGAAGAGAAGCCTACTTCTTTTGGCTCTCGGCCAATCAATTTGGACTCAAGTAGGTGATTCTACTTTGCCCATGGGGAAGTGTTTGACCAGAAAAAATTACTGTGACAGCCATCATTGACAACCCACTATTGGTGATCAGGATATGCAGAAATATGACTATGACGATGATGCCTATAAGAAGCAGTTGAGCTTCAACGAGCTGTCCATAAGTGGAGCAACGCCAGGCCTCTCAACTTTTATAGTTGGGTCTTTGGAGTTGTGTTTTCATTGATTTTATGGAAGCGTATTGCAAACGTTGAGGAGTAGCAGTATATTCGTGCTCTTCTAGATGTCGCTGTGCTGTGGCTGTCATAGGCCACTATTCTACTTTGATAGATAGGAGGACCAAATACATTAGACCACTATTCTACCTGATAGATAAAATCTACCTTGACCCAAATGTGTCCAAGATCTCCTCGGAGATCTCAGGAACTAGTACAATGGAAGTAGAAGCTACATGAGCTGGTCAACCACATCATACATTGAAGATGAAGAAATGGACACAACATCCATTTCTTCATTCTCTCTCTTGATCTCCTCTGGGATCAGCTTATTTTGCTTGCTTTGTACTAGTAAAAGTAAAGCTCATAGTGAGCTCATAATTTTCACTTTTCAATTCTGTTAACGTGTCTACCTATTATCGTTGCACTACCCGAGTTACCACTCCAGATTCCTGGAGGAAAGGAAGTTCCTGACTTTTCAGGCCGGAGCCAAAATCCGAATTTTATAACCACAGCTAGTGGTCAATTCTTAAACAAATTCACAACATTGCAAGAATCTTTTGTCAGTCTCTTTGCTTGTTTGCATCACTTTCTTCACTCTCCCCTTTTCAAGAATCCCATACTTTTGAAGACAGCAGACATGGTACTGTCAATATCTATTTATCTATCTACCAACATTGGTTGTAGTGAGAGAAGTGAACATTCTGCACAAATACCACAAATCATGTTGCATGATGAGTTTCAGATTCCAACCCAGCACCACTGCCTCCAAACCACTCATATTTTCCCTGAACAAGCAAACCAGCCATGGCCAAGCCACAATCACAATACTCTCTTGTCAACTCAGAAGAGGCAAAGAACCTTCTGATATTCAGCAGGATTCAGAACCCCCAATGCAATGTGGGATCTCAAAAGTGTTTGCTTGAGTGAGCTTTCCCCTACTACCTGCAGTCCTGCTAGCCAAGTTTCATAACACTATTTGTAACTCAGAAAAAATACCCATAGTTCCAAGTCATCTCAGAACATATGGATGACATGGAATGATTCAGCAGCAGCATCCTGTCAGATGCCTCCAAACAGAATCAGTTCTGCTAAAGATTTGGCAGCAATGTGCCAAACTTTTTGACAACCACAACAAAAAAGGCTAGGCACAGATGGGGACTCATAGGAGCTGGTTTGACACTGCCTCATCACTCAGAATGATTCGGCAGCATCAGGTTCTATCATCATGCCTCAAGAAAGGATCAGTTTTGATAGAGATGTATTATGTTCTGTCACATGCCTACAAACTGCATTACTTGAGCTGATTCTATTTCACAATAAGTGGGTATAATGTTTTCTGTTGCTGAACAAAAGTTGGCAGATTTCAACCAGAGCCAAGCAAAAACCAAGGTTGTTTGCCGCCAGCACAGCAAGGAAACCACTGCTGGACCTTTTCATTTCCTCCATATGGGCCCAATGAGTGATGGCACCATGTGAAGGCTCTTCATAGCTCATAGCTGATTTTGGACATGCCATGCCCGCTTTGCACTGTGGCTGGCCAAAAGTTTGGCAGATTTCAGCCAGAGTAGGGGATCTGGCATAAAAATAGCCAAATTTTCAAATGGGTTGTATGGTTGAAAAAGTAAATCTAGACTTGTTGTATTTACTCCCCTGGTGGTGTTGCTGAAGTTTGGTTGAAAAAACAAGGGGGACACACCTTTCCTTTAGGTATCTTCAAGCCGATCTCTAATTCATAGCCCATTCCTTGCCACTCTATGAGAGAAGAAAAGGGCTCAAAACTTTCTGAAAAACAACTCTAGTGTAGCGAAAAACTGGGACAAAGCTAGAGATTGGCTTAGAGATTGACCCTCGATGGCCAAGAAATGGGAAGATTCTCAGAAACAAAGAAGATTGACAGTACACCTGCTGAACAGTTGAATATCCTACAACTCTAGACTCTGATGCAATCTCTAGACAACTCTATGTTTGTGGGGGGCTGTGTACACAGGAGGCCGCTCTCGTGGGCGTGGCTGTGGCCGTGGCCGTGGCAACAACAGTGGCAACCGCAGCAATCAAATGCACCCTGTCAAGCGATACAATAATTGGTGGTACTGCACCACTCTTGCACCAAAGGAAACCCCAGCCACATCCCGTCTCTCACTCGTGATATGAAAATTGCCGACATACATCGCCCAGTGGAGCAACAGATGTACCGCCAAGCCTCTCATGCTGGCCACCACAAGCGTTTCCTACCCTCTCAGGCTGCTGCGAACGGATATCCGCAGTATCAGCGTGACTCTTGACTGCTCGGGGCTGCTGTGTACTATAATCTTAATCTAAATGTTAGTTATGATTATCAGCCGACCCCAAGGTTAATAATAGTCAATCGTACCCACAAGAACAAGAACAAGAACAAGAGGATGATGACGACAAAACTGTTGTCACCAGCAACTGCACATCCAACAAGTTTTCAGATGACGCTACTGCATCCACGACCTCTCTTTCAAGCGATGAAGAATCTTTGCCGCCTGTTAATGCCAACTGCATCAATGTTACTCTTGGAACAACTGAAGCCATTGCCGATTCTGGTGCTACTGCTCATTTTCTCCAATCAAACGTCCCCATTGCGAACAAATGAAGAAACAAACACCAGTCATTCACTCCACCCATATTGGAAACCTCAACCTCCCAGGTCTCGGCAAAGCTGCTACCGTCGCCCATATCGTGCCAGAACTCACCCACTCATCCCTCATCTCAATCAAGCAACTAATACTTACCTGACTCCACCGCCACAGCAAAGGAGCATATGAAAAAGACCCCAGCTGGCGTTCAATCCACATGCCCCAAGCCACCAACTGTCAAGATTCATGCACCACTGGATGTAATTGTGCATCCCAATGCCAAAATCAAGCTCATCAAACCGCACGAGCCCACGGATATGTCTCCCCCTCAAGAGGCCAATGAAGTCAATCACATTTTCTGTTGGGCCGCATTAGCTGACCAAATTGACGGCACTACTCACACCGACCTTACGGGTCGATTTCCTATCTCATCCATGGAAAGCAACCAATATGTCTTTATCACCTACAATTACACCACCAACGCCATCCTTGTCCGCCCCATCAATGACCGCAAAGCTGTCACCATTGTCGATGCATTCGACAAGAACGTCTTCTCGTATTTAGCCAGTAAAGGCCACAAACCAAAGTTTAATGTCCTCGACAGCAAAGCCTCTGCCGCCATCACTGAATACCTACGACAAGAAAATATCAAATGGCAATTTGTGCCACCGAATGAGCATCGAGTCAATGCCATGGAACGTGAAATTCAAACATTCAAAAATCATCTTATCTCTGGCCTATGCTCCAACGATCATCTGTTCCCAGCCCAATTATGGGACAAACTCTTGCCACAAGCGCAAGACTCGCTCAACATGTTCCGAACGTCTCGTGTAGACCCAACAAAGTCAGCCTACGAAGTATTAGGAGGGATGCATGACTTTAACCGCCCCACCCGGTTGTAGAGCAGTCATCCATGAACCAGCCGACAGTAGAACGTTGTGGGGACCTCAAGAGACCTATGCTTGGTACATTGGCCCATGCATGGAACATTATTGCACCTACAAATTTGATGTCCCCGAAACACGAGCCTACTGCAACTCTGCATTAGCACAATTCTTCCCATCCTACTTTGAAATCCCCACTGAATCGCCAATCGGAGCCGCCACCAGAACAGCTGCCGAATTAATTATCAAACTACGTCGTCACCTATCAATGACAACTCTCCATCTACTCTATCCCATCAACAACAAGCCATAAAAATAATCACCGATATTTACAAGATATGTGGGCAGCAGCCTCCGAGGGTGGAGGAACAAGTTGCTGACTCTCCGAGGGTGGAACCAGCGTTATCGAGTAACCCCACCGCTCCGAGGGTGCTCAAAACCACGCCACGCACACACAGTCGAGTCACCCGCAATAACAAGCCCAGCCTTGCAGCCCAACCTGAACCAGCCCCAGCGCCGATCCCCACGCCCCAACCCAGCCCAGCAACCCGTCGAGCCTGCCCCGCAGCCCCCTGTACAAGATGAGCCCATCATTTCACCTCCAATTGCTGAACAAATTCTTGAAGATGAAGACAATATCGTCATCATCCCCATTTCTCATCTAGAAGCCAACAGCACATTAGAACTTCCACAAGCAATGACACCGGAAAAGCTGTCAGAATGTGCTAAAATCACAATGGCCCCACCTGTCAGCAGGCAGCCATTGGCATTCCCCTCTCTCCAGCACTCCCGTCTAGCACCTGCAGGTAGGACTGAGGGCACTTACCCGATAGGCGCAGCCCTCACATATTAAGACATGTCCCTCAGCCCTTTCAGCTGCCAGCTGTCATCAGCAGCTGTCATCAGCAGCTGCCTTCAGCCCTTTGCCCACAGCTATCTCATGTAGTTAGCCCATTAATTTTACTAACCACATTTGTTAGCTTAGTCAATGACCTTCATGGCTTCTATCAGCTCTCATGGCACTGTCACTGGCCACTGCTGGACCATTTCATTCCCCTCCATATGGGTCCAATGAGTGATGTTACCA
>JALLPI010001297.1:0-10591 GCA_036939935.1 Cyclotella atomus
ACAAAATAATGGCAGTCTTCTCCTGGCCGGGCTGTCCAATTTAGAGGATGATTGTCACATTACTGTGCTGATAAAAACAGTCTAATCGATCGACGTCCATCCACATCTTATACGGCGGGTTTTGTGGTGTTTTGTGGCCAACAGTCCTATCAATAATATCAAGCTGACTGCCTCACTCTGCCTCTTCTCCTTGATTCACGGAGAACTGAGCAGCATTCTGGGTTTTGGATCTTCATACGTCACCTCAACCAAACTTGTGACGAACAAAAAAATGACCGTCGACGTCAACCATCAACACCAACCAAGACCTCTCCCATCTCCACACAATGAACACCACACAAACCAAATAACGCCCATACAACTAGACAAATCGCCCCCATAGGAAGCATAAATTGAATAGCACCCGCAGGAAGCTCATCACAACAAATAGACGCAATGGATGCCACCCGTACAAATCGAAAGACCATCAAATTGATGGCAATGGTGTTGAGTCTGTGCTCAAGCAGTTCGCCAACCGCAGCGTTTGCTCCATCTCAAATCAGCCCCGTAAAAGAAATATCGACGACGCAGCTGCATCATTGGGCTACTCGTCTTGATAGAAGATTCGAAAAGCCCGACGAGATTCAGAGCGACGAAAATGCCGAGTCCAATTTGCAAATCCAACGGTTGCACGAAGTGACCCGCCGGTCAATCATATCAACTGCAATAATTGGGACTACTTTGACTACTCTCCTCTCCGCGCTTCCAGCCAATGCAGATTTTGCTCCGGGCGGAACACTACTCGATCGCACTGTGTCTGTCACGTATGGCAACGGTGAAGCATCACCATCTCGCCGTCTGGACAATTCAAACGTACTTTTCAATCAAGACTACTACTACAAATTTGGAGCGGCCGCTCAGTGGATAGAACCTGGAACAACTGAATTTCCCAAATCAATGCCTTTTGCGCCATCTCAACAGCGATACGATGCATTGAAGAAATACGGAAGCAGAATCAAAATTGCAGCTGACGAAATCGTTAAGATTGGAAGTGCAGAATCCTCAGCTGATATCCCCGATGCAACAGATCCAGTATACCAACTTCGTGCTTTTGGTCTGCTTGCAAATTCCTTTCTTGCAACAGAAAACACAGGAACTACGAATGAACTGATGCTTGCACGTTGGTATATCAATGAAATTTATCTCAGAATTGGTGACACGAAGTCTGCTTTAGAGAAAGGCGATGCAAAAGAAGCCAAGGCATGTTATGGTTACACGAAGAAGTCATTGAATTCATACTTGACTTTGTTGAATAGAGTCATTACTAGCAAGGTTGGTGATCCATTTGGCTACATTTAAATTTGGGCACAAACGCTTATTCACGGAAAATATGATAGAACAAACCTAGACTTGGTCACATCTCTTGTACAGAGTGAACGCGGGAATATTATCTAGAATATAGGGAGTCAATATTAATAAATAGAACACTAACTAACACAATTAAAACTGCACCACTAAACGTCGACATGCACATCTCCACATATAAGTACACAATATTACCAGAGAAATCACTGCATTCATTTCACACTACGAAACCATTGGGCCAGATGAGGCATTCTTCTGACGAGCGAGTATACATCATTTAAGTGAATGTTGTTGCAACTTGTACACTCTTTACACCTATAGGAATGTCGCCTAGAAAGACAAGACAATCCACTGGCATCTTCACCGAAGTTAGATTGACAAGGTGGCTTTGAACACAATCCAACACGTCCCATCCACGATAGAAGCTCAGGCATATCCTCAAACTTGTCATCAACAAAGGTTGAGTTATTTTTGTATATTTCTTGAAGCAGTTTCTGCCTAGCCAACTCATGTGCGCGAATAAGTACATGATCTTTCTGCCAACGAAACTCAACATAGGATTTAACAAGTGAAGTTATGATTGTCATCGGTGTGGCGTGTCGTTCTGTATTAATTGATTGCTGCCATCCGATTGGATCAAGTGCATATTGAACCAACTCATTTGTATTAGATGACAAGTCTTCGTTTCCATGCAATACCATCCGATGCAAAGATGGGCACTTTGCAAATGCTTTGGCAAGAGACAGAGCACCACTTTCCCGAATGTTATTAGATCCAAGACTTAATACTTGAAGGTGCTTCAACCTATTGCATTCACCACTGAACGATGAAGTACCAACAAGTGCATCTGCAATCTTGGCAGCCCCTTTACAGCCAATTTTGCAGTGGGACAGGTACAGCTGTGTCAAGTCTGACAAAGGGGATGTCATTGAAGACGACCTTACACCAGGAATAAGATCATCAACGTTCGCTACGCTATCACCAGAGCATGCCAATCTATTCACGAGCAGCTCAACCATATCATCTCCCAAATCATGATGAAATACAACCAGCTTCTCAAGCAAAGGGAGAAACCCTATTGCATCAATCAAAGAAGGAACTTCACTATTAGCCAAGAAGTTATTACGCAACGATAACACCTTCAATCGACAAGAGTAGCTTTGTATTGCCTTGGTTAGTTGTAGAACTTTTTGACTTCTATCTTCGGAACTTTCGCTGCCGCCGCCACCAAACTTGCCCTGTAGTTCGATGAAATCGATCGATTCATCATGCACTTCACGCTCTAGGCGACTGACGGCGTTGTTTAGAGATGTCGCCATTGTTCTTGTGACATAACTTACACTGAAAGAACAACGCTATTAGAGTGGCGACGCGGAAGAGCCTTTACTTTGTGACTTCGGACTTCACTCGAAAAATTCGATTTCTTCTGATGGATGTAAAAGGTACAAATTGATAAATCATGTTAATTTACCTGTCATAGCTTACTAGAAAAGATATTCCCGCCCTCTCCTCCACCCTCAAGCTCACAAGTTCACAGTCTCCATCAAAACTGGGCGATGGCAATAAATCACCACCATGAAGTCCATGTGCAGCACATCAAACAGAGCACCAGCGTCGAATCGGCGGCATACGAATAGATGCGCCTGCTGCGTCGACTTCCAGCTGAAGCCATCGCTCTTTTCTCTGCTTCTGCTGCTGCTACAATGTGTGATGTCTACGGCATTTACACATCAAAGCCACGCTTCTTGCAGAAGTCCACCATCTACATTGTTTGCTAGAAGCTCAAAGACAACTCCGAAAATGCCAAACATTTCTGCTTTCTCGTCAGACTCTATATCATCGAATCCAACGGCGTCAACAATGGTTGTACTGGACGTGGAGAACATAAGGGGTGCAAACGCATTTCGTATCAGCCACGAGTCGATGCTGACACGCATCAGATTATGGAGAGAGGACCGTTTATCCAAGAATAGGCAATCATTCTTGGAACCAATGATTTGGGTCAGTGACCACGGTATCCCATCAGTGCATCATTTCGCACATTTTGCTGACGACGGTCTGAGTTATAATGGAGTTAATGTCAAGATGCCAAGCAACTTTGGAGTGGCATTTGCAGGCTTAAGAACTGCAGATGATGTGATTGTAGACTTGGTCCAGCTTCGCTGCGGTAATATGGACAGTGCTCAACGCAACACGACTATTGTCATTACTGCCGATGGCAAGCTTATATCAAGGTGTCAGGTAGCAAGAAGGGAGAGCAGCTCACTATCGGATGTGATTTTTGTTGAGCCTGCCTCATTGTTGCAGCAGTTGGAAGTGTATAAGCTTAATTCACACGAAGAAGAGGAGCTGTTTGGTGAACGTTTTCAAGCTCCTCGGTCAATACATCGTCGAAACTTTGGAGATGATGGAAGAAGAATTGATGGGAAAACCAGTACAATGACTTCATTTAAGGATAGTTCCATTGCTTTGCAGCAGCATGCTAGGTTCCAAGCGAGGTTTCAGAATAAAGGCGAGGGCAAGACTGCAGATACGCCAAGCAACGTACTGAGCGACACAGATGTTGACGAAGATTCTTCCGATAGCGAAGACGAAGTCTCGGGTACACCCAACTACACAGCTGCAATGGCAGCAAAGTTAAAGACCGAGCAAATACGTCGCCAAATGCTTTTATCTGATGCATTTTATCTGGCGCGCCCTTCTAAGTTAGCAGGGCGCAGATCCAGAAGTGAAGCGGCTGCAATACATGCCAAATACAAAGACAGGAATATATCAAAAAAGCAGCAGAAACGACTGTACAAAAGAAGATTTGGCAGGCAGCGTAATGAGGAAATGGCGAAAGCGGCTGTCACAAGAAAAGAACTGGCCACTAAGCTGCAGATGCATTTAGAAGGATTGACCAAGGCTGCCGACGAGGAAGATATTGAAATATGTAGAAGTGCACGAGGAGAAAGTGAATACTTGCTGCACACACTTCTTGAATGGTTTGAAGAAGAGAGGTTGGAGATAAGCGGTCTTGATGATGATTCTCCATTTGATGAGCTCGACGGATTACCCATGCACGTTTCTTCAGGTCAAGACGAGCCGGGCAACCTTGAATCCGATGGGATCTGGAATCCTCTGGGATCAGTTGTGCGCGCTCCGTTGAGAGACTCAACGATACAATCAAAACTGGCACCTCTGAGACTTGTTGTTATTTCTGATACTCATGGTTTTGAAGGAGCACTTGCTAAGTTTGATCGAAACAATGAACACAGCAGTCACTATCTGTTGCCACAGGCTGACCTTTTGATACATTGTGGTACGTGATATTCAATTACATGTTTTGTGCAAGAGCAACCGGTCCTCCAATTTTTTATCAATGCTATTCACCAAGGTGATTTTGCAGCCAGTGGTAGTAGAAAGAATCAGCGTGCTGCTGCTCGTAGGCTCGATGAGTGGTTAGCTCGACAAACTCACATACCAGAAAAAGTGGTAATAAAAGGAAATCACGATCCTGATTCTCCTCCAAGAATTGTTTTTCCGAGATCAAAAGCGCTTTATGTTAGGGCATCATCAACACTAGTTGTGAATGGGGTTACCTTTGCTCTTGAACCTTATACAAGACGAATGTCGCTTAGAAGTATCAGAAAACAATTATCACCTTCGGAATCTCCACTGCCTTTATGTGATGTTCTCGTTACACATGAGCCACCCAAAGGAATACTCGATCTGACATATCATGGTTTTACAGCTGGCTCGCCATTCTTGAGAAACTTAGTTGACAATGCAAAATACAAACCTCGGCTTTGGCTTTGTGGACACATTCACGAAGGACGCGGCATCTTGACAAAGACTTTTAGTTCGAATGAAGACGAGGAGAATGACGAATCCAAATCAACAATTGTAATAAATGCAGCAAATGCAAACAGTGGCAAAGCTAATAGATTGGTTTCAGGAGCAGTCCTGATTGATGTTGAACGCAATCACATCGATGAATCGCAAACAGCGCAGAGCACAATACAGCTAAGACAAACGGAGGAAGATGACGAGGCTGCTCCAGAAAATATGGCTGGATTAGAAAACATGACAGAGTATGTGACTAGGCCGGGTGTGAGAAGAAGAAAAGGGATTCCTCGCAGGCAGTTACTGAAGTAATTTTAGTTATTATGTCAGCAGCTCTTATGTGCTTAATGTAGAAGGTGCAATTGATTGACTTAAGCAGAATCCGATGATGCCGATTGCGCAGTTTCTCTTTCATTATTACCGCCTTCCTCAAAACGTAATGCCACACCATTGATACAGAATCTAGGCATCCTCGAGAATTCAGAATCTTCTCCGTCATCCTGCTGTACTGAATAGCCAATTTTTGGATCTGATTCTGGAACAGTCTTTAACTCAGCTATTTCACAAGGCACTTGTCAGTGCACAAGATTAGGCAAAACAATCTGTATTACAGAGACCTTACCTTGATTTAAGGATCCTCGCGTTGGCCCATCGGGAAATACGTGCCCTAAATGACCACCACAATTAGCACATCTACACTCAATTCTCCCATCCCACTCCTTCTTGAGAGAGACTCTTTCATTCGCAAGAGTTTTCCAAAAGCTAGGCCATCCACTACCAGAATCGTACTTGGCATTTGAAGAGAAGAGGGGGCTTCTACAATATGCGCACTGATAGGTTCCCTTCGCTTTCTTGTAATTCAGGGAAGACGTCCAAGCAGGTTCTGTAAATCCTAGCTTGAGAACCAATAAAGAGAATGGATTCCATGTGCCCATACTGGATTCTTTTTCTTTGTTAGTATTGTCCTTGCTTTCACAGAGTGTTAGGTGATGCAATTTGTTATTTGGGCGAGATATTGATGCAAACGATTCAACCGAACAAGCGATGCCCGCAGCAAAGAACAGCAACACGTTGTTGATATTTCTCATGACAGAGATTGAATGCCACCATGAATGGCTAGGTATGGTTAGCACGAGAAGAGATGGGGAGGAGGGCCCCGGAGGCGATGAGCCAATTTTTTGACTTGGCGGGAAAGATAACTACTAATTCCAACCTAAAAAAGCCTCATCTTGAACCCTCTCGGCCCCTTTGAGGCCATCATCGATCAAGCATAACAACACTGATCCCGTTTTGGCTTTGACTTGCTCACGCAGTTTGGTACAAATGCCACCAGCCGCAGCCATTTACATCGACCATTAATCAAGAGCATCCTGCACATTCATCATCATGTCTTATGATCAACTATTTCTCGATGAGGACTCTCGAGAACTCTCTCCTTTATTGAATTACACCCCCGACGAAAGCTTCGATCCAAGCACTTATGAAGTCAGTGGAGCCATTCAGCAGATCCATGGCTACCCTCGCTTTGGACATCCTAATAACTTTGAAGATTTAATCAATAGTATTGGAAGTGGCGACGATGAGGCCACTGGTGCAGCTGCAACGCAGTATGTGACGGGGTAAGTGCATCTGTGTAAATGGTAACTTATATCATTTATGGATCAATCTAATTTGCTTTTTATCTGTCTAGTCTGCTCGCTGGAAGCATTCTCATCCTCTCAATTGCAGTTCTATGGTTTTTCGTCATCGCCATGCTCAAAATTGCAGGTAAAAACAAGGTTGGGTTTTTCGCTGGGAGACTGATTCGCCCAACTCCAGAATCACACACAGATGCAGGTGTTGAGGTAGTAATGGAAAATGAAGCTGCTGCTGCTGCTGCCACAAACACGGCTCATGAGGATCATATTCAATGGTCTTTTAATAGAAGGGTCATCTTTGTGCGTGTAGTGTTTATACTATGTGGGATTGTGACTATCATAGCAACCATTTTGTTTTACACCAAGGGAGTTGCTGCTTTCAAAGATTCGATTGATGCTATGAATCGAGGAATTGATGTAAGTGCGCTATGTCAGTATCATCTTCCAATTCAGCGTTTTAAGCATATTTACTAAAATATTTTTTGTGACTGCAGCTCATACAAGACGTTGCTTACGGTGCGATTAATGTGTCAGACAGTGTCATCTTGGCTGATGCTCAATTGCAAAACGATATGGATCCTTTAATTGCTGCTGAAAATGCTGGTGAACCGATCTGCAGAATTACAAACGACGAAGTATCAAATCAGATCAGAGAAACTTGGGCACTTCTTGTGAACAACGTGCAAGAGCTAAGAGGGTTGGTCGCAGATAATCTTGATACGGTTTCAGAAGATTTACAGACACTTATCGACATTACGGAAGATATCAAGAGTCAGATTACTGTGGCTGATGTTGTCTTTTGGATCCTAGTGATCGTCAGCATATTCATTGTGTGTTTCATTGCAACAATGATTGGAGCAGTAGGCTTGGCAATGGCTGGTATCTCAAATGGCTGGTAAGGCATGATGGCTGTTCGTTTTCATAACTAATTGATACCAACCTTACGAATTGTCATACTGAACACAGCACAAAGTGCATCACTGCGGCAGTTATTTGGCCCATCTTCACATTGCTTCTAGTTCTAAGCTGGATTCTGTCCACCGTGTTCTTGGTTGCTTCTCTAGCAGGTGCCGATTTCTGCATTGGTGAGTTATGAGCCATAATTTTTTCCATTCAATTGAGAGGTAGCCGGATTTACATATTTCCACAGACCCTGATGCTTATGTGTTACAGGCGGTTGATCAGTACAAGGGTGAATTCAATTCCATGATATTCTCCTTCGTTCTATTCTACATCTCAGTAAGTGCCCACTCATTTTCCCAGTCAAGATTCTCTGCTTTATTCACCGCGAATTCATATTTGTCAACCAGGGCTGTACCGTAAAGCCATCCGGCGAATCTTCGCTTTTTATGATTGTGGAATCCGCCAGACTCGTTAATACTTATGCCCATCAGTTTGCTGAGATGGTTGGAAATATCAACCCCGCCACAATCGCTGCTATATGTGGTGTAGATGCTACGCAAGCCGTAGCTATCAAGCAGATTTCAACCTTCTTGCACAACATTTCTCATCTTATTAATAGAAGTATGATTGGTCTGTTGGATTTGCTATCGTGCAAGTCGTTCAATTCAATATACACCACATTCGTTTACGATGGTAAGTTATCAATAGTGAAAATGACAACATGTTCTGCTTCGCACATGTCTCAAACATGTCTCCGTCATTTTGCACAGCTATCTGCTCTGGAGGCGTTCAAGGACTGAGCGTGATTTTCTTCACAATGCTGACCATTGCGTTAAGCTGCATGATGATGATTACATTTAGAGCTGCATTGTATCCCGTCACAGAGGTAGCAGGTGGCGCGCTTGCAAAGGCTGGAGATAGTGAAGTTGTCCAGTACCAACAACAGGTGAATGAACCTCAAGATGGAGGAGATCTTCATCTGGGTGAAAGCACTGATGCTGGTGAGGTAGCGAAGCAGCACTCAACAGATGATGCAGAAATCCTCGAGGCTGATCACGCTGTGCAGATCTATTGAGCTCTATCGAGTATCGTTAAATGTTTGTGAGTAATTGTTCTTGTGGTGCTGTTGATATGTGTACTGTGTAAGAACCTTAATTCTTAGAGAGTTACCATAGTCAAGTTTCAAATTACACGTCATGCAAGCTTTTGGTCCAAAGGTCAAGAGCCCAGGTGCAAGGAACGCGCATTACTATGGCTATCTAATAAACCTGCAGATTGAGTTTACATAACAACAGTTCAGTATTAATATACACCCCAACAGTTTCTTGGCAGCACCCCTACTTCTACAACACCAATCATACAATGCTCAAACCTTACAACTCCTGTTGCAGACAGTATTGCAATACATATCAACCATCACTGGATGTTCCATCTCCTAATTCAAATCTTCTTCTCCTTGGTAGAAAGAAGTCAACTGCTCTTGTAACATTTTCTCTCGATCTTCATGTGACTCTTGATCTCCTGCATTACTTGGCGTGAGGTGCAAAAGACGAGTCATCATGTTCCTCGCCCTCGCCAAGCCAGCATCAGAAGAAGATTCGGCCCGACGACGATCCGATGTGAGGTTTGATGCCTTAGATGCACTCTCCTTGGCTTTCTTGACAAGAGCTGCTTGCGAGTATGCAACAAGCTGACGGCCTTGTTCAGGGACTAGATGGAGTACCGAACTGGAGGTATCATGTGAAACTGATACTGGAGCAAATGCAATAGATGCATCGATCCAGGCAACTGCAAGGAATCCAATGGCAACAAGGGAAATTGGCGACATTGCAAATTAGGTTGAACGAGCTAGCTATTGAATTGAGGTGTTGATTGTTCTCTGCAAAGTGAACTATGGACTCTGGCTATCGTGCCGGGGAATGCTTTTTGCTGAAGATGGATGTGATGATAGATGACCAGCTGATTTGTGTGATGATGTGGTTGTCAAGGAAGTTCTGTTGGAAAAGTGGAAAGGGTCTTTACTGTACGTTTGATTGATAAAGATTACTAAGGAGCACCCTTTGTCTGATTTGATTTGTCATTGAAGTCAAACGTAAACACCTTGAAGCGGTCTGGCCGTAGACCATCTGCGCAAAGGTCCTTGTAATAATTTCGTCAACGACGTATTTTCTGCGTCATCAAAGACCGCTGTGAGTTCTCCGAAGCAGATGTGATTATTTATGTAGAGAGGTTGTAAGTTGTAAGTGATTTATATCATGGAGAGTACCATAGTATCATCTAAAATGTGTTGTTTGCCACGGAAATGAAATAATAATGGATGTTTCTTCTGATGGCCCATTGCATCACTGAGTTACGATACTTTTAAATAATCATAGTGTAGCTCTATAACAGAAACAGAAGGTCGAGAACATAGATCAATAATAAAGTCTAGATGGTCATCAGCGTCGAAGTTGTCGATTCGTAAGATTTTTTGCACGAACCTCGTGGAATGACTGCTGCTCGTGTTGAGCGTTTTTTTGCAGTTTTCCCACTTGCCAAGTTCTAAATTTAGAGTTTTTCTCACAGTCGTTCCACGTTCCCCAAGGTTTGTGCAAAAACCTCATCCTCATGAATAGACAAGTTTTGGACGCCGATGCCCATCTAGACTTTATTGATCTACGGTCGAGAACCCCTCTCAAATCTCAAAGTCGAAGGCTTTCTGCTTGTTTACTTCTTAATCTTAATATTCTAGGTTCAAAATTCCTGAGAAATTCCTTCCGGTCGCGGGCCAGGAATCTAGCCGGAACCGGAATGCCAACCGAAACTTCGATTTATTTCGGGTCATTTTCGGAGTTTTTATGTGTCACAGATGACTATCAAAGGTCATTAATGTTAAGTAATTG
>JALLPI010001298.1:0-10580 GCA_036939935.1 Cyclotella atomus
GGCGGCCCAAAATTACCTTTCGGTCCGGAAAGCCTAATTTGGAAAAGGGTCAATTTGATTATGAAAATATCTGTCCGTTACCTTTAAAGTTGTGTATCAAATCCATCAGTAAAAAATGGCATCCCTCAAATAAGCCAGCACCGAGAGACAGCCAATGTTGCGTTATTGATCAAACGAACTCCTATGTTTGTCGTAATCGTTAGCACCATCGCGTCGTCCGTTCTGAGCAGAAAGCAATTTCAAAGACGCAGAAACACGGTAGAGCGAGAACGAAAACAGCGGGAGGCGGGAGAGACCAAAATTTGAAGTCGAACAGCAGCCTCCAAGAGGACACAAAACGATTGTAGGTGAGAAGTACTGGCACCGCGATAAACCTATATTGATTATTACTTACTTTGCGTGCAACTTCTTGTTCTTGATAATTCTAGAACGACATCGCAATCATTGGTTCAGAACGTCTGAGTCTGAAGCCCGACTGTAAGAGACGAGGAAAAGAGGTAAAAGGATATTGGTAACACCAGTAAGTCACCGTTAACTGTACATGATGTGAAAATGTTTTACTGTTGATGCAGCTACTTAATCTTACTCGTCCATTTGAATTCTAATCATCTAAGGCGCCATGGGTAAAAAGAACTTGAAACGAAGTGACAAATCATTCAAAGCAATCAAGAATGGCACTGACAAAGAAATGAAAGCCTTTCTCAAATGGCTCGAGGATCAAATATGGGAAGATACTCTCCCTCCTGAGGTGGGACTTGCGATTATCACTATGGTTTTCTTCTGGTTAGAAACATCAAGAGTGGAGATATTCCTAGGGTGCTGTCGAAGCTTGGAGTTGTTTGCTCCTGTCTATTGCTCCAAGATTCAGGACCTCTACGATGCTGGGCAATTTGAATTAGCTAGAACGTGGGTGATAACTTTCCATATCGCTTCGCATCTCGAAAAGAATCTCCAATACCGAGGACAGACTCCTGAGGAATGTCAGCTTGCTAATATAGTCGGATGGATTACCACGCAGACATGTTTTCTGGCGAACCAAACTCGTGAACAGCTCATGGTATCTCATGATCCGTTAGGAAATGCTTACTACTATGCCAGATCTTCGAGGGTGAGCTTGGCTCATTTTCTCGTTTTTGCGGCTACAGCTTATCTAAATGTCGAGAAGTCACACTATGCATTGTGCTGGGAGGTTAGAGACATACAAATTTTCGTTGGCGCAGAGACTGATCTGGTTAATGAAACATCAAGGAAGAGAGTAAGTATCAATGCATCAATCCAACTCAGGACTCTGGTCATGATCTTCACAGGTGGCCCAATCAGTGATTATTATGTGTTGGTGATTGGTGGAAAAGTTTCCTCGGAGAAGTTTATGGGTCAAAAAATCTTATCAGATGAGTTTCATATCAGGATTTCAGACCTGACGTTTGGGCTTATTTGCATTTGTCGTAAATCATGTCGAAAGTCACCTAATGCTAACGATATTAGAAGCAAGCCGATCTCCACAAGAGAACTGTTACAAAAGGAAAAGATGGAGCCAAATTTTAGTGCAGTCTGCGAAGTAAAAAATCCCAGCGACATACCGAGCAAACTGAAAAATCGCCAATTTAGCAGCAAGAAAAAGAGCAGTCGAGTCAACGTGAACTACAGCACCAATGATGACCGACTCGAGCACTCAAATCGCCTAAGTCTCATATTCGAGGAAGCGGCTGACATCTTCAAAGAATGTAGGCAGCATCTGAATGATCTTGCTATCAAGAAATCTGCACCGAAACAGAAATCGCCAATTAATGTGCAGACACACGTGGACGAGTCGGAAGTTGTGCATCATAATACCTTTTGTGAGAGTAAAGCTGGCAAAACGTACTTTCCAGTGCTGATTGGGCACGAAGAATACCTCTACAAATCATCCAAAGCCTCAAAGCTTAGCCAAGTGTCTCCATGCAGCTTGGATCTGTATGGTTGTACTAGAGATGAAGCGCTCTTCAAACTGAGCAGCTCTTTGCCCAACTGGCTGGATGCTGCGATGAAAGAGCACCCCTACACTCTTCTCACAGGTGGAGGCAGTCAAATTGTCGCAGACGCAGTGGAGCACTGGATCCGTGCAAGCAGGAATGTTGCAAATAGGTTCTAACAGATGAAACCTACTACTGCACCGTGTTGCACAATATTGGATGTTGGGCAGCAGTGTGTAGATTGTTTGTATACGTTTGTTCCCAAGCATATTCATATGAATGAGATAACATGATATGAAGCAACACTGTTATAAGTAAATTAAGCATCATTCATGCAGTCGATTCAACGCGACTTCTTCCTGGCTACTAAAAAGACACATTTGTACGAAACCTCCATCATACTGTTTGGATTGGATGTATACAAAGCTGGAATTTTCATTTCTTCTTCAACAATCTCAAAACCAGTATTTACGATCATCTGGCGTACTTCTTCCCAAGTAAAATCTACGTTGGATAGATAGCGTGGCTGACGTATGAAATGAACGATGTTAAATAGGGTGACATATTATGGACAGTATCCTCAATAGCACTTACATCAAGATATGCATTTCTGCTCATGTATCTTCCATTCGCATCATCCATTGAAGTATTACCAACAAGATCTTTCGGAATCAATGCACCGTGGCCAGACCAATGATACATTAGCGGACCAAAGTGCAGCAATATCCCTCCTTCTTCGAGCATGTGATAAATTGTAATCAAGTATTCTGGCAAAGATGGCGCAGTATCGAGAAAGAAAGAACATGCAATGGCATGAAACTTTTCAGAGTTTTGCTTATGATCATGAGAGCAGTTTTGATGCTCCGGCAAAAAGTGTGAATACAATGCAAGAAACTCTCCAGCCATCATAGAGAATTGTGGTGGTTCTCCAACACCGTGACATTGATCCTGAATGGAAGATGGGTCAACATCTGGTACAGTTACACTCCTTATCCGATTCTCAAAGGATGTAACATTCTTTGTTTCGGCTATCCAAGGGCTGATATTGAATTGTCTATACCCAGATGCACCGTTGCTACTATTTGTATTGTCGTCAGGAATTGCACAACCGTTCAAGATGAAATCACTTGCTAGTAGCATAGGTAGCGAAAAGTCGCTTCCCTGAACTGTGTATCCCTTGGCATGTATTTCCCATGCTAATCTTCCCAGACCTACAACAGAGATACTGAAGAGTCAGTACTTTGCAACCTAACAAACAAACTATTGAACTATTTGTACTGACCAGAGCCAGGTACAGCAACCCTCTTAGGATCAGCCTTCTCATCAAGAGGCAGATACCTCTCCAACGCTGTTAATATTCTCTCGTAAACAACACCCCTTTCGGCTCTTCCTTCCATAGACCAATCTCGTGCCACACTCTTCAATACAGAATCTACTTTGGACAGTTGATCTTCTGTCACCCAATCTATTCTACGTGAGTTTTGTTGTGTTTCACGCAAGACCTCTTGGGATGTTGGTACACCTATAAAAATGTGTCATTTAGATGGAAAGATGAGCCAACAATTGTAGAACATCAAGTGGAAGCAGCTATCAGACTTGCCAGAATATCGCAATACAGTGTCCAAAAAGAATTGATTTCGAATGGTGGCATTGCAAAACTCTTTGCCCATCGCCTGATTCTCGGGAGTTCCAGATGTCAACTGTGCAGGAAGGATGGATGCAACCGTTGGGCCAGTACGCCCACATGAAGCTGTGCTATTATTGTGTCTGCGCCCGTGCGAACCGCCTAGCAACTTGTGCACGCGATGACTGACGCCCTGCCATATTGTTTGGTGAAACGTTGCGTATTGCTGATAGGAGCGACATACTTGATGAAAGTGGGCCTGTTCTTCATAGTCTTGGTCGTCTTGGGAGGCCTTTTGTGCTGCTAGTGGTAGATGCTCATCCATTGTGATGTGCCGTCGCCACCACTTTCTGTGGTTTCCCTCCTTTGCGAAAACTGGCGGGATACCTCCAAAGAGTAGTGCATTTTTCTACACACACGTAGAATACAAACTGTATCTTGAAATAATGATACAACATCGAATGGTAGGATGCTGAAAGAAAATCCATCAATCAATACCCTTCGAACTCACAAAGAACATGATGGCCGCAGCGGTTGCACAAAGAGCCGCCAAAGCCCAACTACGGCCCAGCAGAGTGCCAGCAGCAGCTCTCACAAGATATGCATTCTCAGCTGACACATCCCTAGAGCCGATAGCTGCACCATCCGAAGATCCAGACGAAACCGATCAACGTCCCAAGGCAAGCTCCTCACACCGCCGATTTCCACGCAAACGAAATCACTTTCGGAATCATCACAAAAAGAAATCATGGGATAGAATTTCATCCGACGATGCAGATGTGCCAAAGATTGGCTTTACCAACATTCTCAAGTCTTTGTCAAACCAGGAGATGGTGAGTGATGTCAGTGATTGTGCAGAAGAGAAGACTGAATTAATAAGAGGTGTTCAAAAAGGCAACGGTAAAGTTAGCATGTACTGGAAGAATCACAATGAAAAAAAGAAGCATTATGAACAAAATCAATCAGAGACAGACCCATCACTCAAGGAAGATGTGGCAGCAATACAAGATGAAAGTGAGAAACAACAGAACACCAATGAAACATCGAATAACTACCATAGAACATCATCCGAATGGCTTCTAGTCACCAATACTCCACCCATGTCCAAACTATCCGATCTACTCCCAAGTCTATCCAACATACTAGAGTTTGAAATAAACAAGGGCATCCTTGACCTAGACCAGCTATTCACAACCAACAATCCCAATTACATCAAACCAGAATACTACACAACCCTCAAGGAAATGAATACACTCGATTCTCTATATACATTTGAAGATCTCAAATCGAGCAACCTACCTATATTAGATCTAAACATCCATCCAGAGGAATCGTTGCCATCCCAACTAATTTCCGAAACACGCTTCCATCTATCGTACACAGCTCGTCCTATGGGTTGGTTCTTACGATTCCAAAATATAAGTATTGCCCATGCCATTCGATGTCATATCAATGAGGCAGAGAGACATGCGAGTATGATTTTTGATCAGCACAAGTTTGATAGGATGAAGGTGCGGAGAGAGAGGGTTGATTGGGTAGAGGGGCTGTGGAAAAAGGTTCAAGCTGATTATAATGTGAAGAAGATTGCCATGCAGAATGCGTTGGTGCGTGAGGATGATGTGGATGAGAGGCAGTTGATGTGGGGTGAGGATGTTGTGTCCAGGGTGGGGGTGGGTGGAAATGATACAAGCTTCGGTGACAAGTTAGGGGGTATTGATGAAGCAGTCAACACAGCAGCCGCAGAAACAACAGAAGATTCTGAGTGTGTCGAAGATGTTGTGAATACCTTGTATGAGAAATATGCGCAATCACATCCTTATCCAGACCAATCCACTGCCATGTCATCTGTTGAATCTGTATTTGGCCTGTATCAGCTAAAGTGTGGTCCTCGTGTTTGCAAAGTGAATGCTTTTTCACCAAACAACATTCCCAGTCAAGAATGGGATCAGCACTCCTTTCACCTTGGCAAACTACTTGAACTCTCAGATTCAGTAGTTCGAGTGGATACACGAGGTTTGAGGACAACTGTTGATAACATCAAATATCTTTTTCGAGCTTTTGATTTCAAGGGAATATATCTCGGATCATCTGATGAAATGGAACAATTACAATCCTCGTTTGCTGGTTTGCCAAAGTCAATAGGATGGAGATTGAGTAATTACGAAACTGTGAATCCTGAAATGCCAAAGTATGCAGCAGTAGATCTGTTGATAGCAGGCAAGGAGCGAAGAGAATTTCGTCCATCAAATGGCAAACCAACAGCTCCTGCAAATCACACCTTTCTTATTCGATTTGCCAGCCCTTCGGATGCAAGAATGGCTGTTAGGGAGATGCAGGGGAAGATGTACGAAAACGAGCAATTACTCTTGACACAGTATCCAAGTGCAAATGTAATTTAAAGGCACAGTATGTTACGATACTTATATTCGATTACGAATACACTGAAATATCTGTTATGATTCCTAACTAACCCTCCTCAACCACAACTCTTCCAGTATCCTGATCTACCACCTCCAAAGCATTCAATATAGCCTGATCCATATTAAAATACTTGTAATTCGCCAATCTGCCCACAAATCTCACCCCCTCCTCCTTCTCTGCCATCTCCTGGTATCTTTTATACAACTCCTTATTCTCGTCATTGGGCACTGGATAATACGGATCACCATCATCCGTACTCCGTTCAATAAAATACACTGTATGATCCGAAGTCTGATTCAAAAAGTGCTTGTATTCCACAATCCTCGTAAAATCCACCTCCTTCCCAGTCTCATAATCATGACTTTGCGGATGATTCACCACCGCTGCAGGTTGAAAATACTCAGTATTAAACTTCACACCCCGTTCAAACGACAATGATCTATACTCCAGCTTGGGCCATCCCAAGTGATTAAAATATGCATCAATCGGTCCTGTATAATACAACCTCTTGCATTGAATCTTGTCTCTGACATCAAAATAATCTGTATCCGTCACCACAGTAATCCATGGAGAATCCAACATATTCTCAAACAGGGAAGTATACCCATTTTGCGGTAAGGCCTGATATCGATCCGAAAAGTACCGCCCATCATGATTGCTCCTAACAGGAATACGACTTAATACTTCTGGACCCAACTCCTTTGGATATTTCGCCCACTGTTTCCACGTATAGGGTTTGAATATCAATTCATATAAACGTTCACCTACTCGTGTTAATGCCACTTCTTCGGAATCTTTTGGTTCTCGGATTGTTGTACCGTCTTTTTCGAGAAAGAGGACTTGTTCTTGGATCAGCCATTCTTTCATCTCCTCTTCTGTTGATATGTTCAAATCAAACAATGCGTTGACGGTATCTATATTGACTGGAATGGGTACATACTTTCCATTTACCAATCCCAATACTTTATGTTCGTAATTGACCCAATGTCCAAATTGTTGGACATAATTCCATACTCTGTCGGAATTGGTGTGGAATAAATGTGCTCCGTATAAAGAGATTCGAATGCCCGTCTCTGAGTCTATTGTGTCGTAGCAGTTGCCGCCGATGTGTGATCTCTTTTCTATAATGAGAGAGGATTGGTTGAATGTAGAGTATTGTTGGGCGATGACGGATCCGCTGAGGCCTGAGCCTATGATGCAATTGTCGTATTGTTTTGCAAATATGTCGTCGAGCTTCTTGTTATTGATTGTAGATGAAGTGTATTTAGAGGATGTGTCCATGTTGTTGCGCAGATTATTTGTGGTGGTAGTAACAGGTGCGGGAAATGTAGATGAGAAACGAATGAGCACGTAGAGCCAGACGGTGGATATGATGGCTGCTAGTGTGAAGAGAGGACTTATGCGCGGGAGGAGAGAGGATGAGCGGTTGCGTTGATGATTGATTGTGTTGTTGGCGTGTTTTATGGGTGATGACATTGGCGTATTGGGAAGAAGTTGCGACCTTATCGTGCAATGTTATTGCGAGCTGGCGATCGAGGTCTTTTGATCTCAGTTAGACTGGGAGCGAGTTATGGGAGGAGTAGTTAGTAGAGAGTAGAAAGTTGAAGTTTGAAGTTGTTGTGGCTTGAGTTGGTACTTAAACTACTATATGAAGTTGAGTTTGAAGTATCACTTACTAACTTTCTACGGAAGCTCCGTAGTAAGATTTGTACCAGTGTGTGCTCATAACCCAATCTCACAGCACAAACAAGACATCTTCTCACACAATTCATCGTCAACAAACACCGCACCGTAAGTCCTGGCAACGATGTGAACCATGGCGTCCGCTTTTGGTCTCATCCCTCTGTATAATGGAGGATGGCAATCTTGTGCTCTATTGGCTCTTTTGGAGCTGTTTGAGCTGGCGTGTGTTTTTGATGAATGTCGTCTGATGCGTGATGGAGCAGTTTGGTAAGTCGATCGATAGTGCCTTTTTGATTAATTTAACAATGCAATTACGTAGCTAACCTGTTGTCTTCTCTCTTCCTATCATGTATTGCACTGTGGTCGACTTCCAAGAATGATGCTGGTGGTGTCCTGTGGATGGAGCTTGAAGCAGTGCTTTCTTATTCTCTAATTCTCACGCCTCCTCAATTCATATTTCTCACCCTCTTTGTTGTAGACCTTAACCTAACAAAATGGCCATCATCAAATCGGGAAAAGTCGTAATCATCCTTGCCGGACGTCACGCCGGCAAAAAGGCCGTTGTCGTCAAAAACATCGAAGATGGCAACAGCGACGACAAGCGTTTCTCCCACTGCCTCGTCGCCGGTATTGCCCGCGGACCACGCAAGGTCACCCGCGGCATGTCCAAAAAGAAGGTCGAGAAGAGGTCTCGTACCATGAAGCCATTCGTCAAGTACATTAATGTCAGGCATGTCTTCCCCACTCGTTATCAGGTTGATATGGACTTGAAGAAGGCTGTGGATGAGGCTGACTTGGTTGAGAAGAAGGTGGAGGTGAAGAAGACGTTGAAGAAAATCTTTGAGGATAGGTATTTGAACCAAAAGGATGTTACCAGTGAGAAGAAGGCTGCTGGAAGTACCTATTTCTTCCAGAAGCTTAGGTTTTAAGTGGATGGTTGAGATTCATCATCGTAACAGTAACATCTGCTTGAATCCCTCTTTATTTTTTTCAATAACATATTAGTTCATACTTAGTTAGTGACGACATGCTTTGTTTACGTACTTATTGTGTATTAACCTCTTGACTGTTTCGTTCCAAATCGGTGCAACAATTAACGCATAGCTCCGCCCTTCACACTCCAGCCTTTACAAGGACCCGCACTGGTCATAAACACATGCCCATTCCAAGTCCCAACACAATCATCATTGGTTTTCATTCCATCCATACATACTGCAAACAGCTTCTTCTTCTCTACTTGGGCAGGCGATGCTGGTACTGGGGCTGGCAGGCCTTCGAATGTTACTACTTCTCCAAGTGGTGCTGCAGACAAGAGTATTTTAGTTGTTTAATGTTTCAACAATGATTTAAGCAGTAATGACATTATTGCTCACCTCCTTCTGGGGGTTCTACAAATTCAACCTTTTCTGAACCATCCTCTAGTGTTTCAGCAGCACAAAGTACCATGCCGTGAGATTTGAACCCTACAAGATTTTTCGCCTACAGAGACAGCGAAATGCAGTCAAGATGTAGTACGTGAGTAATAAGCCAAAATTTAGCAAGCATACATCAGAAACTAACCTTCAGATTTGCCACAACCAAAACCCTTTTACCCAACATCTCTTCCTCCGAATAATGAGGTCTCAATCCCGAAGCAATTTGCCTCGGCCCACTTTCCTCGCCTACATCAATTTCTTCGCAGTACAATTTATCAGCGTCGGGATGGACCCATACCTTTGTGATGAGACCGACTTTGAACTCTAACTTACAAATGTCTGGAAGGTCCTCTGGAGGTGCTGCAGCTGCAGATGTCTTATTGGGCTGCTTCTTCTTTTCCTTCTTTGGTTTGTTGTCATTATTTTCGTGTGCGTTATTGGTTTTGATGGGATCGGCTCCTGGAGCTAAGTTGAGCTTGGATTCGAGATCAGAGATAAGATCTTCTAGGAGTTCGATGGCGGTGGGGGCTCCCATTGTTCTTTATGTGTCTGAGTTTTGCAGGAGGGAATGGAGGAGAGGAGAGGAGAGGAAGAGAGAGGGAGGATGTACAATATCTAGGTACCTTTTATGCTAAAGATATTGACTTTAGAGCTCATTTGTATAATGAAACTTGACAGGTAATCGGGTTAACGAATCTCAAACCGCCAGCGGGCACAACCCCAACCCACCTCCCGTTACAATGATGCAGTCAGACATCTCGTTCAAACAGCGAGGATGTATTCGTTTCAGGCTAATGCTTTGCCTCATCATCATAGCCACATGCACAGGATTTCAGATGCGTACACCAAACCAACTTTCACGCACTTCATTGCAACGTGACGGCAGTTTAACTGGCCGATTTGCATCTGAAAGCAACAACAACGGAAACGAAGGTGATGCCGATCTTGCAAAACAATTTTCCGAAGAGTTAAAGAGAAGATCAGTAGCCGAAACTGAATCACCAGAGACGTATACATTATCAAGCAATGAACCCTCTACTGCAAAACCAATACGGAAATTCACAGGAGCATCCTCTCCATTATTCACCAAAAGTAACACAAACAATGCACAATCAAACAATGTACAAAGAGAACGAGAACGTGAATTCAATTTGGCATCGAGATTTGAACGGACTTTTCCAATCCAAGCCGCTATAATACTGGCTTCGGCAATCTTCTTTTTGTCAGTGGGTTTGTCTGGGGGTATTACCGATGGATCAGATAGGAACTTTGGAGATGATGATTTGATTGAGGATGCAGTTGTGGAGCAGTTGGAGAGGATACGGACGGATGATGCCGCGCAGGTACGCGGAAGTTATTGGCTTTGAGTCCCTGTCCTTCAATGAAAATGTAAAATGCAGTTGGACATGTGTATTATTTCCACTTTCTAAAATTCTACGCAGCCGCTCAAGCTTGGGCACTTTGCTGTCTTTTTCATATCGTAGG
>JALLPI010001299.1:0-10564 GCA_036939935.1 Cyclotella atomus
AAGGAGCCCGACCAAATTTTGGTCAGGCGACTAAATGAATTCAGGTCCATTCTAGTTCTAAATAGTACGTAGTGCACAAGGAGAGAGAGAGCATGCAAGAGAAAGCCAAAGCGCACGCAACAAAAGCAACATGGCGGCGGCATCTTCACCAATGAAGCATAGCACTGGCTCTCCATGTAAACGCAGCCTGAGAGGAATCAAAAATCCCTCAGATACAGCATGCCACACATCTTCTTCACTGCAACTGCTGTACCACTGCTTTCCTTCACTGCGATGTGCACTGTTGGATTTGTCTTCCATTTCATCGCGGGAGAACAGAGACATCGCAAAGAAAGACCAGACAGCAGTCGATTTCAATAACGAGTTAGTCTACCATCTGTCTCATTTCTATCATCTCCTCACATATGGACAGCATGCAGCCAAACCACTCTCACCGAAACGCCAAGTCCGTAAACGAATGAAACAATCCCTATCACCCACACAGCAAATG
This sequence comes from Cyclotella atomus, assembly GCA_036939935.1. Classification (NCBI taxonomy): domain Eukaryota; phylum Bacillariophyta; class Thalassiosirophyceae; order Thalassiosirales; family Thalassiosiraceae; genus Cyclotella; species Cyclotella atomus. The sequence continues at coordinate 491 of JALLPI010001299.1, forward strand.
GCTGTCCAAGACTTTATGACTCGATCCGAATACGGTGTCAGTTCTGGAGAGGATTGGAAACGACTAGTAGCCGCCATGCGCGAGAGTAATCGAGAATGCTACGATGATGTTCTTGGTAGAGTCCTGAGTGCCTCTGGCAGTTTTGAGAATGATGCCCAGGATGAAATCGGAGAGTCGATTGATCCAACCAAGTTTTATGAGCAGTTGGCAAACTACACAACCTCTAATGAATCATCCAATATCACACCGATACAACCTTCTCAGTTGGGGGATAGTGCTACCATATTTAGATCTTTGTTACATGCCTTAGAATTTAGTACTCGAAGAGAAGTGGAGAGGACCAAGAGTCAATGTGAGATGTTGGAAGTAGAGAGATGGAATGACGAAGATCGGCGTGGTGATGGCAGTTTTGAAAGCTTAAGTAGACTGAAAGATGCATTAGAGAGAGTTCGAGATGCAATGAAGGAAGAATGGAGTGGATTGTTGACAGGTAGGATTGTTGGTACTTGCGAGACTACCAAAACTGAAGATTTGCAGAATTCAAAAAGCGAAAGCGCCAAGATAACCTCAACCACCACAATTCGAAGAACCAAAAAGAATGGGAGCATTGAACGAGCCATTCCTGTTCCATTTCCTCTGCCTGTGGTTCAACAAGTTATATTGGTACAACCAGATTCATCTACAGAGGATAGTGCACAGCCAAAGCAGGACGGGAAGCAATACTATCAATCCCTGACTTCATCGCTTTACAGTATGACTATTGAACCCAATCCAATACGTGGATATGACTGGCATGGTTTGATGAAAAGGGGCGAAGTAGTAGAAGAAACTTTTGTTCGCAAGATAGATGCCAATGGGAACGAGATCGTAGAGCAGCAATCAGATGCCAACAAAGTACCAGATTCAAACACCAAGTCTTTAATGCATCTTGATGGACTGTCAGTTGTGCGTGCTCACGAAAAGCAGAAGAAAAAGGATGATACATCCGTGGCAAGTAGATCGATTGGAGTTCAAACTGACTCGCGTGAAATGGAAGGCGATAAGATTTTGATTCCTCAAGGTTTTATTCAGGATACTAATAAAGTTGACAAAGCAGTTGAGATGGAGCCAAATTCCGACCTCCACCCTCATGATGACAAAGAAAAGGACCTTCAAACTTCTCTTCTTGAAGAAGATACTACTAAGGATGGTAAAGCAGGCGAACAATCGCCTCCAGAAGAACCGACCGATCTTCAAAAACAAATTTCAAACAACACTATAGTAGGCACACCTTCAGTATATGCACTAGCCGTAGCAGCCATCGCAGCAAACAAACCCATGCGACGAGATCGTAAAGTTTTCCTACAAAAGACCAAGTCATTCAAGGTCAATAAAGACGAGCTATCGCCAGGTGTCGGAACTTTATCTGGGATGGAAGTAGGTGCTCAATCAAATTCAATCCAACCATCTCCGATTGAACTAGAATCTAGTCCTATTTTGGGTGCTGATAGTCATAGCGTAGAAGAATCCACTGTCGACTCGAAAGTTTCATCCGTTGATGGAGACCAATCATCAATGACTCATTCGTCTGCAATCGAAACTCCATCCGATATTGACGAAATATCGCTCGGTTCGTTCACTGAATCTGAAGATGAAGCTTCAAAAAAGAGCGAGCCACCCCGAATACCAATGCTGGATGTGACAGTTGACGAGATAAAGGATGTCGGGCCTGATAATATAGCGGGAGAAGACACAGCTGCACCCCAAGCAGCCAGGCAAAGTTCTGCTCCTCCGTTAGATGCCATCCAGTCAGCAAGATCTACACCGACCAATATTTTGGAGACAAAAGATTCCCACGCTTCCTCTTCAAATTCAACAAGTGACGATTCCTCATCATCCTCTTCATACACATCATCCAGCTCAGACTCATCAGCTAGCAGCGACTCTTCATCATCTGAGGAAAATATAAGTAGCAACTTACCTGAAAGTGCATTAGCTGAAAAAGACAAAGCCAGCACCAACGAATCCAAACACGAATGGGTGACAAGGAAAGAAACTAGATTTCGCCATCCTCTGCCCAAAAATCTCATCTTTCAACTAAAGAGATTTGAATACTCGACTGTGCTTGGCCGCGTGGAATCAATTCCAGTAACACTTGATATTCCACCGTTTCTAGAATTACAACCTTGCTGCTTGGATCGGGCTTGCAAGTCTTCGGATGATGAACTTAATGCATGTTGTTACAAATATCTTCTTAGCGGAGCAATTGTTCATGTCGCTCCAATGGAGAACAACGAGGCATTATATGGCGAATCTACTGTAGGACACTATGTCACTTTTGTGAATACAGCCGCTTCAAAGCTTCAATCACCAACCATGGCTAAGCAGCAACATTGGTTTGAGATGGATGATGATAAAGTTAACCAAGTGGATCAGGATACATGCAGCATTGCAGATGCGAGTAACGCAGAGTTGTCGCCAAGTCAACTTGCTTTGAAAGTCTTGAGTGGGTGCAATGTCATGGGGAAAGAGCCAGAAAGACGGTATGCTACAATGGTTGTTTATTCACGTGCATGTGATTGTGCGAGAGAGACAAGAAAGGTCTGATGGATGTGTAATGTAAGTTCTCTCTAGAGAGGTAGATTGTATCTGTTTAAAATGATACTCTATTGGAAACATACCATTGCAAGAGAATGTAAATGACGATGTCAGATACAGATTCAAGTAGATACAGTATGTTGTTTGGTTACACTTGCGCTGCATTCAAATCCTCAGACCCAATAAAACAGCACATCCATCAATATAACCTCCATCTACTTGTCATTCCACTGATGTGAACACTTGACACACTTGTAAAACACACTCATCGGTTCATCCGCACTCCGTATCTGCATTTGCATAAAATACGCTTCACCAAACGAACACGCCGGGCACACTGCCATGGTCCTATCGACATTTTCCCATGCCTTTTCGCCACCCAAGATATCATCAACTTTTTTACGTGTCGGGTAGGATTTGGAGATTTGGGGTGTTGTGATTGGTTGGGAGTATGGGCAGGTGGGACAGGCAAAGTGATTGGTTGGGGAGGTGTAGATTTGGAGGAGGGAGCCGTCAAGGGGACAGAACCACATTATTACTGCCTCTTACTGGCTGTACAATACTCTTTGAGAGCACAAGCACAAACAAAAGAGAAGAGGATACTGGGATCAATTAAGAGGAGAGGGGAGATGGAGATGAGATATTATGAGATTGGTGTTGGGTGATGTCCGAATTTCGCGCCTACTTTGAGAGATTCCGAACTGTACCCTCCAACGCCTCTGCGGCCAATGGCCAATGACCACGAGCCAAACAAGCAGTCCCATCTCATCTTACAAACCAGCCCCACACAACAACGGAATCTGCAGGCAGGCAGGCACACCCCCCTCATCTTTCAACGATAGCCGCCATGAAGTTACGGCAGCAGCACCACTTTCTATTCCTAACCTACCTCCTCACGACCACGTCTGCCTCTCATCTCCGACGACGTGCAAAAAACTCCACACAAAATGCTGACCTCGATCTCGATCTACCCCCCGTCAACGTCACCAACTCCACACTCTCATCACTAGAAACAGCAGTAGACGAAGTCAAGTCCGAATTGGCCGCTCTAGAATCCACAGACGATTCACAATTGAACGATGATGAGTTTGAATCTAAAATGGAACAAGAGGAGGAGTTACTAAATGAAGAGTTTGCGTTGGATGAAGAGATTGATGAGTTGGAGGATGAGGGAGAAGCGGCAGATGATTTAGTTGAAGAGGGGGGATGGGATGATGATTTAGTTGGGGAGCTGGGTGGAGAGGAATTGGAGGATGAGCTGGAGGAAATAGAGGAGGAGATTGAGGGTATGTGTTTGCTAATTTTGCCTTACCTTACACAGTTCATTTTGCATGCATTATAATTCGCTTACATCTTGTGCACAACATACTTACACACCATAGAACTGGAGGAAGAAGATGACGATGGACAAGATGCCTTGATGAAAGAAGCTTTAGTTGAAGAATTACAAGATATCAAGGGAGATATCGAAGAAGTCATTGAAGAAGGGGACGAATACGGTGACGATGATGGTTATGAAGTCTTTTCCCCCGGTCAAAGCAAAGGCAATGCAACTAACACAGTAAGCAAAGCCAATATTACCGCAGCTGGACTAAGTACAGTTTCACTTGGAGGGAAAGATTCTCTCCCGAATGTCAACATTGACCCTATGCTAACAATGGATTTGACTCAATACAATCCTCCTGGAGATGCTGATACGAAAGAGTCTTTTAGTGACCCCAGTGTTATGGAGAGTGGGGTTGATAGGCATGGGGTTAATGGTACGATGCCTGCAAAGGCTTCAGCCGCGGAAGTTTCAGAACAGGACGATGACGACGACTTTGTCCCGCCTGGTAAAATTGCAACTGTTGGAGCTTCTGTAACAACAGATGATGATGACTTTGTCTCGCCTAGCAAAGCATCAAATGTGGCTGTTGAATCAACAAACAAAACTGTAGTGCAAGACGAATCAAATGATCATGTCCTTCCTTCATTGACGAAATCTAAAAATGCAACCGAGGAGGACGACGATGATGATTATGTACCACTTAAAAGTAGTTCAAGCACACAAGGAAATGTGCCAAACTCTACTGGTACAAAAGAGACTGAATCTGACCAAGATGACGATGATGAATTTTCCCCAGTGAACAAAGACGAGACGTTATATGAAGAAGGGATGCCTCCAGAACTTGTGAATGCATCTACTACTATTGATTTTCAAAAGAAAAATGCGACGTCTGCATCATCATTTGCAGCAAGCAAAGAGTCTTCTACTGGCAGTAACACTACAGCTTCCCACAAAAATAATTCGACGGTGCACAAGCCAATTAGTGAGCCAGAAGAATCAGCTACACAAACAAACACATCTATCGTTGAAAACGAAGAATCCATTGTTGATAGTGAAACTGTGACAGCCACAACAACAGCATCGGAGACTACATCTGAGGCAGCTACAACAACTGAAGCAGCATCAACCACAGCAACAGTAGCAGCGTCAACAACTGCAGCAGCAGCAGCAACAACAACAACGGCAAAAGTTATAACAACACTAGCACCTGTTAAAAGCACGCCAGCGCCATCACCAGAACCATCTTATAAACCAACAATCAAGGCATATGAATCTGCAGACGATGAAATCGATCCGGTTGTAAGTGAGCAGAACATAATTGACAATGAAGCATTCTCAGATGGAGAAGTATCAACTCCCGCAAGTGGTGGAGGAAGAGACATTGACGACTTTTTAAGAGAAGAGGAAGAAGAGGTACGGAAGGTTGGTGGATGGATGGGCTTCGCAGCAGTTGTTTTAGCTGTTTGGACTGCCTATCAAATGTCAGAAAATCCTGATGGAATATGTGCTAGGTGAGAATATACTTCTGTTTGTACTCTTTCTACCCAGAATTTTATGCGCTTACTCTGATTGTTAAATTACGCAGCATATGTCGACTTGTAATCACTGTGATGGGATGCATCGTAAAAGTGATTTTAATACCATTCAAGTATCTCTTGGGCGGTAGAGGTTCAAGTGGCGGCCATTGTAAGTAGATCATTTCTGCACGCGCAGCGTATATATCATGTCTCTAATTTCAATCCAACGCTCTTCTGTTTTCATCAAGATATGGCAACTCCATCATATAGAGACCCTTACGGCAGCCGACATCTGGAGCTAACATGAACAATGCCACGTAACTTTTGATTTTGTGTGGCTCAATGCTTATTGAGCATTGAAGCGAATGACCAAAATAAAGTATCACATGTTTATCAACCCTGCCCTGTTAGTTCGTTTGTCGGTTGAGTACCAATAGTATCTGAGTTATCATCATCTCGTCTTACGGACTGTTGCGAGGGGTCCCTACCTCCCGCCCCCTCTGTCACATCACACATCCCGCATTGAAAGCGGGTATGTGGCGGGCACCTCTACTCTCCAGCCCCAGCCCCAACAAAAATCAAGCTGATAGGCAAGCGTCTTGCCATTGTCAGAGACACTGAAGTCGTCGTAAGTCTCTGTTGCTTTAGGAGCGTTAAGCAAGGAGCGCAGCTCTTGCAAAAATGGAAACAACGCTTTTGTCACTAGCAATTCTTCTCTTCATCTGCTCCACGTGGTTTGTTCTGCACTATGCCAAAAAGAGCACATCGATAGTTGTGATACTTTTATCAATATTATCATTTGGAGCAGGCTTAGCTGCAGTGCCTTTGCTGCCAATCGACCTGAGTTATGCCTCTCTCGCTACAGATGATCCCAACAGTCAGAGCGCAGATGCGTATTCCGCAGAGTCAACAATTGATAACCCCACATATATCCCTTGGCAAGTTACTTATTGGGCGACTTTCGTTTTTGCATGGCTTATCCTGCCAGTTACAAGAGAGACGCTTCACTCAGGAAAATTTGGTTTTTGCTCTCAACTAAAAGAGGGTATATCAACCAGTCTTAGAAGTATTGCTCTAATGATTGTTGTGGGGATCGTATTTGTGATTGGCATGGCGGTACATATGCATAGTGTACAATTTATGTCAGTGCTGATGCCAGTTCTAATGGCGTGGGGGAATACCTACGGTTTGGTGCTGGTCTCCTTACTTCTTGGCAATGGTTTGATTAGCATACCGAAAAAGTATTGGAGAGAGGCACATCCCGGAAATGAGTTAAGAAGGATACGCATCGTTTCCTGTGGAGCAGAAGAGAAGCTTTTTGATGCAGTTATGGCTTTGGAGGATGTTGAGCAAAAGATAGAAGAGGTGTGCGCAGTGGTGGTGCAGGGTGAAGACGACATGCACAATGATTTAGATGAAGGTGCAGTTGAAATCATTCAAAGGAGGAGACAAAGGCTAAATACAAATTTATGTTCGAAGAGTGATGAAGCCACACAGTTCAGTGAATGTCTTGAGCTGTTAGTCAAAAGGAAGAATGAAACGTTGGAGCTAAATGCAGACAGACGCACAGAACGGGTAAATGGTGGACTGAACCAAACTAGTTCAAGCTTGAGATCAGAAGATATGGACATCAAATACCTTGTAGAGTTAAATGCACTACTGAAAACGGCACAGGAGCAGGTTACAAGTGCACAACTTCATTGGGATAATTTGATGGAACGCCACCGCCTCTTTTCTGCGTTGACAGATGATGGAATAGAAAACTCTACTGAAATTGGTTCAAACAACAACCCATCTACGCTACTACTGTCATCAGCATCATCATCAAACTTCTGCATAAAACTGAGATATCATATTGAACGATTATGGATTAGACACTTGAGATACTACGCGTTTCGTTCTGGGTCTATCTTAACTGGAATATTGTCAATATGTGTTTTGCTTGGCGAAGTCACATTGGCAGTTCCTATCAATTTGTCACCATTTTCTTGGATATTACACGCACTCGACGACTCTGGGAACACTATCATGTTTCAAATAGCAGCCTTGGTACCACTGTCGTGTAAGTACATGTATGTCGTGTTCATCGATTAATATCGCATGAGAAGCTCACTCAACCATTCATCACAAATACAGATATGTCCATTTGCGTCTATACATGCCTGTTTCAAATGAGTCTATTGGGGCCGTATCGATTGAGAGGGAATAGGCAAAGTCCTGGGGTGGCGCTAGTATTCAATGCTCAATTCTTAGTGAGGCTGCAGTTTTCCTTGGCATACAATTTTTTACTCATGTAAGTTGAATGTTGTCAGTGAACTATATTATTCAATAATGCTCTCAATCAACATCCTTGCAATTCTTGGTTTTAAAGCCTCAAGTACGATGCAACAAACTGCTCATTTCATACCATCATGTCAGACATGTCTACGATACCTTTCTTTGGGAGCTCATTTACGGTTTACGGGGCACCCTTAATCATTCTTGCAGTCTGCGCCTTTACCCTATGTGATGCATATCCAAAAATTTTACACATGCTTGGTATTGAACACGAAGATGCATTGCTGTTGCAAGATCAAGAAACTCTTGATAGCAGAGTCAATGAAGGCATACAGTTATTAAAACGGGAGACAGAAAAGAGAACAAACTATTCAGGTAGTAGTCCTAGAGACAACACTGTACCCAGAGGATCTCCAGACAAAGTTGCATTAGTTCCCAGCGAAAATAACGATGACTTCAGTATGGACGGCGCATGTAGAGGACGATATGGCTAGTATGAAGACTAGGAGAGTTAGTTATACCACTTTAGTATAAGCCTTAAATACTATTCAGAGTCTTGTACAAGTAGCATGGGGACTGTATTTTTCTCAGCAGACCACTGGTCCAGCAATTCATTGATGTGTTCTAATGATGCACTTTCGACATCTAACGATCCTATCGCCAGCACGGCGTCACCTTTCTCACCATCGTTTGAGTCAGAGCGGACTTACTTTCAATGCCAGCAACTTTAACACCTCAGTCTTCTAGTCGGCATTCTCCGTACTGAACTTCTCTCTCTTTCTTCCAGCGTTGAACATTAGAACTTAAGGACCAAGGCATGGCAGGAGGAAGCTCAGGTGGCGCCTCTGCACTACAATCTGCATTTAAGTAAGGGCCAAGGAGGGCCTCAGACGCACTGATTCTTCTAGCCGGAGAATAGTTCATCATACTCGATAGTAATCTCAAAGCGTGAATTCCTTCGCGCGACGACCCAAAGAGAGAATCCCATCCAAATGGAACTGTATTGTGCAGTACAGCAAACTCCTCCCAGGACACAAGGCAGTGAGAGAAGTCGCGAACTGCCAGCCTCCATTCGAACAAGTTCTCCTCATTTGCCAGTCCAAATGAGGATTGCTGTGTATCAGTTTCATTAGTCAGGATTTTGTCTTCTGACAAGATAGTACGCAGCCAAGTTACAGCAACACCGTAGACGTCAAACGCATATGGATACTCTTCGTCTACGAACTCCTCAGGCGCACAGTAAAGAATTGAACGGGGGCCTTTGTTTTGTCCACGATAGCCAGCCTTGGAGGTCCACCCAGACATATCGCATGCACTGCCAAAGTCAATTAGGCGAAGAGTATTCGTTTTTGGACTGTAATCAAGGAACGTGCGCCGGGTTGAGCTCGAAGATTTGAGAGGAACAAATGTCAACATTGCACTTACTCAACTAATACATTTGCTGGCTGCAGCGACATTGTAACCACAGTGTCAATGTAATGCAACAATCATTAACAAACAACCTATTGTAGTACCATACACACCGAGATCTTTTGCATTGCTCACCTTAATGTCTCGATGTATCACTCCCAATGAATGACAATAAGCTATACTCTCGAGCAATTGTCGGAGGACTTCCTTTGCCAACCTCTGACGAAGCACCACTCTATCGCAGTCATCCAACCGTAAATCTTTGGCAAGTTGAACCCATCCATCGTCCATCTCTATATAATCTTCTAATGTATACTCCCCAGATGCATTCCATATCAAGTATATTGTTTGATTAATCTCAACCTCTCCGAGGTATGGGGCGAGATGCTTTTGATACACTGCATCTTTACTTGAGTGAGGGGATAATAACTTCGAGTTGATATAGGCTTCAATTTCGAGGTAAGATTTGGCATTCTGTTGAGCGAGTGCATCTGATGTTGTAGCTCTTGCTGATTTGGCTATTAACACATTGCCTATACACAAAGAATAGATTCATCATCAGCACATATCATAAGATGTGCAATGCCCGTAAAGACACACAAGAATGATCCATGGTTTACTCACCAGTGACGGTATCTTCAGCCCAATATACCCCTCCGAAAGTGCCATTGCCAATCGGTTCTAACAAACGTACAGACGGTATTGTTTTTCGAATGTCGCCATTGATGACTGTAGATGCGGAGAACAATTCTTGGCTGCCTAAACGATGTTGAGTGGAATGTATGAACGCATCCGTTACATGTGCTATTAGTTTGATGGTGATGATGATGAAGCAAACTGAGAGGGTTCCTATTGAAGCAGGATGACCCCAACCAAAAATCCCCTGGGGATCCCAGGGCACTGATTTGGGACACCCGTTCCTATTGTAAAATTTGGCCTAATCTCCCAATCGTCCCGTCCCAAGAA
>JALLPI010001300.1:0-10563 GCA_036939935.1 Cyclotella atomus
GACTACCTACAATGTTGATGGAATGGATGCTGTGATGGTGTTGACAGTGGTGCCACTGGAAAGGAGGTCAGCAGAGCCTCCGAGGCCAAGGAACAGCACAGCAGCAGTGTCGGCGCGGACAGCAGGCGGCAACAATGAAAACAAAGGCCGTATCACCTCCAAACCTGCAGATACAAAGCCCCCAATGCTGCCGTCGATGGACAGGGGGCTTGCAATGATGTTGACAGTGATGCCACTGGATGTAGGAGGTCGGCGGAACCTCCGAGGCCGAGGAGGAGGACGGCGGCGGCGGGGCGGATGGAGACGATGATGAAAACAAAGGCTGTATCACCTCCAAACCTGCAGATACAAAGCCTGAAACACAGCCGTCGATGGACAGGGGGCTTGCGATGATGTTGACAGTGATGCCGCTGGATGGAGGAGGTCGGCGGAGCCTCTGAGGCCGAGGAGGAGGACGGCGGCGGCGGGGCGGATGGAGACGATGATGAAAATGAAGGCCACGGCACCTCCAAAGCGGCAGATACAAAGCCCAAAACGCAGCCGTCGATGGACAGGGGGTTTGCGATGATATTAACGGTGGTGCCGCTGGATGGAGGAGGTCGGCGGAGCCTCCGAGGCCGGGGAGGAGGACGGCGGCGGCGGGGCGGATGGAGACAGTGGAAATGAAGGCCGTTGGATGATGTTGATTGGTGATGGATGGCGGGAAAATGAGTGACGTTTTGCACATTTGGTGGAGAGGAGGTAAGAACACCACGTGTTGGCATCATTTTAGAGGGGGTAAGAATAGTAGATAGGAACTGCTAGAAAAAAAGGTGGATTTTACACTAGTGGAAAAAAATTTCGTGGCTCCAGATTCGAGATTCGAGCGGTTTAGAACCAGCGCACATGGGTTCTAGGCATTAATGACCGGGAATGACCGGGTTGGTTTAGATCTAATCTACTCACAGAATAGTTCAATCTTGTCGTTCCGACAAAAGAGCCTTCTCATCTCTTAATAGGAATCAATATGTGGTAATTGCCTCCGGCATAGCCAGTAAAATAATGCCACCAATAATGTTGTCATCTCCGCTCTCTCCATGTGTGCATTTGGCTTTGACTTGCCAAGTTGGATTCATTTATTATAGCAATAGTTAGCAAATTTATTATTTATGGTGTGGTTAAAGTCAAACGCCCAGTCCATAAGAGAGCCATCACCACCACAAACACATCAACACCAACATCAATTACAAAAGCACCATGGACAACCTATTTGGCATTCATGTTACAGTCCTACCGTCACTCCCCACTCCCCAATACCCTCCCCTCGCGCTTGGATATCTACCTGCCTTGGATCTACCGACACAATCTCCATCTCACCATCTCACGGTTCCTCCCCATTCCATGGCAGAATCATGCTTAAATCATTCGACAACGACACTGTTATCCATGACCCTACCTGCTCGGTTCACCCATTCATCAGGCGCAGTGAACTTCTAGAACCTCCATGCTACTTCAAAGTCCAAATTATATCCATCAAGGACAAAGCTCATCAGGATGTCTCCGATCTCTGGACACCAATCGATCCGTCTTTGCCAGATACTATCCCCGTCGCTGCCCCCACCAACTGTGGTGTAATTTGGATCCACTGCTCACAAGTCTGCGACGTCTCATATTTTCCCCATACTCACAACTGCGGGGCTTTTTGCGTGAGATCCTGTGATTTTCCACGATTTTCAACTCAGCTAATATCCAACATATCAAATTTCTGTTTTTTGATGCCCCTGCTCTCTTATTGATGCCCCTGCTCTCTTTAAGCCATTGCTGCCAAACACGCTGCCAAGGATCAAAAGGAAGGTTTGGGAATCGTCCCAGCTAGCTATACAAATGTTTCTCGAGAGAGTAAGAGCATTGGATCTCGTGAGTTCTAAGGGTGTGATGTCATGGAGATAAGCATAATGAATGAACCAGCGTTGAACATAGAGGAGGAAAGTGCGGTAGTTCACGTGGGATAAAATGATGTCGGTCTTTAGTACTGCTTCGGCTTGAGGATGACCAGCCGGCCCACCTATTACACCAGTTTGGACAAGATGCAGAAGAATGAGAAGCCTACAACAAGACAAAATCTGACTCCGGTGTTGAGGCAACGTACCTTGAATGGTACAGTGGTTTGGGAACAGTGTAGACGTTAAAGTAACGAGTAATACAATCGATTTGAATGTAAAGATGAATATATGAGTTACTTGTCTACACAGAATCGCAAGCACTCGAAGGATGAAAGATGAATAGATCCAACGCAACGTGAAAACAGAACAAATGACAAATCCAAAAATGTCTGAATGGTATCTTTTGGATTCTACGGTGGAGAAACGTCCACACTTCGGACAGACCGATTCTTCACAACGTCAACCGCAAGTTGAAATTGGAGAGGACTATTGTCCCTTCACACTCCCTCTCGAGGTTTATAACTGATGGTCACCAACCCATCAATAAACGTTGCAAGTACTCGAAAGTAGGAGCTGAAAGCCCTTTTGTGAAGATGTCACCCAACTGGTTCTTGCTGTCGACCTTTACAACTTGGACTTTGTTTTCCTTCTTTGCAATGTACTCTCGGAACCAGTGGTATTTGATCGCGTAGTGTTTCGATCTCGGCGTCATTCTTCAAGGTTCCAGGTTGGCCAAGGTGAGGGCCCCAACATTGTCTTCATGAATCTTGATATGCAGCTTTGACATGAAGTTACTATCCAAACCTACTGCTGCACTGAGATCTTGAATGATTCCAACAACAGGGATGAGATCCTTACAAGCGGTACTCAATGCAACGTACTCAGCCTCCATGGTTGAGAGAGCTATCTCGGTCTGAAGATTGGATCTCCAAACAACCGGGCAACCGAAGGCCAAGATAACGTATCCAGTACAACTCCTTGCGCAGTGAGGGTCTTGTGAGTCCTCATGACCGTACAGTCCCGCAAAGTCTGCATCAGGGTAGCAGTCTACTTGTGGATCGCTTGTGGGAGACATGATGAGCCCTTTATCACGCGTTCCTTTGAGATATCGCCCAATACGAATGAGAGCTTGCTCTTGACGTCTCGTTGGCTTGAAGGTATATCGAGCAACTTGATGGACTGCAAATGCAATATCTGGACGAGAGTGCCCGCTTAGATACAAGAGCATGCCAACCACGGCTGCATAGTTGATATTTCCGACCGCCGGTTCGCCATTGGCATCTTTTGGTAGAGGTCCAACTTCAGCCGGAGTGCTCAATCTCGTCGATAGGCTCCCATCTAATCCCAAAGCAGTAATGATCCTGCCGGTCAAACCAGTTTGCTTGAGGACGATTTGAGGTTTTCCTGTAGCAGTAGTTGTTCGCTCGATATCGACTCCCAAGAAGCCTTCTGCAGTACCTTCGCGCTGAATGGCAACTCCTTTCTTCTTGAGTTCATCGATTACATGTTCAATATCACTGTCTTGTTTTGCAAAGAACAGAATGTCATCGATGTAGACTACCACTATGACCGACCTGCCCACGAAGAGACACGGATCCCTTTCAGATTGAACCAAACCAATCGATGATGACTCGAGGCGCTCCTTCAGATGCTCAAAGAAATACCTTGGGGCCTGCCTGAGTCCATATACGCTCTTCTTCAACTTGAGAACCATATTGGATCCCCGACGGAAGCCGGCAGGCTGGTGCACGTAGATGTGCTCTTTTGGTTTGAGCTCGGCATGTACGAATGCTGCCGTGATATCTGCTTGAGCCGTAACCAAATTCCGATTTGCAGCCAGGATCATCATCGAGCGTACCGTCATCCATTGCACTACCGGCGACCATGTCTCGAAGAAATCAATACCCTCCTTCTGCATGTCTCCTCGGACACAAAACCTGGCCTTGAACTTCTTCGCCAGTCCGTCTGGGAACCTCTTGATCTTGAATGCCCACGTGCTTGGCAGAATATTCTTCATACTGTCATCTCGAGGCACTAGCTCCCAAGCTTGTAGGTCATTCTCCAGCGTGTTAATCTCCAGCTCCATCGCTTCCCACCATTTCTCTTGAAAAGGCCCGTTAATTGCTGCATTGAAGCTGGGATTATCCGGATCATTTGTTGCCACATGGGCCTCAAGCATATGAGGTTGCACATTTGTGACCGTGAACGCATCCAAATCGTCCGAGAGGTCAGGCTCGAAATAGGAGCTGAAAGCGTTGAATTTGCCCATGCAAGCTTCTCGGCCAAGGTCATCCCAACTGCCTTGGAGAAGGTAGGAAGAGAACAGCTTACCATGTTGCACACGGGCGGCGGGGCATCGTTCTGTATGGGTGCGGCCAGTGTTTGACAGATCTGGGGGTAGCTGACCCCATTCCCAAACGGATGACAGAGCATGCTGCTGTAAGGCTAGCAATCCGGTGACAAGTAGTTTCCTTGGACGGGATTCATTTTGTCTGAGTCGAGTTCGAAGAGCAGGAGGTGAGTCAGGTGGCTTTGGCAAAGGCTCCACTCCTTCAGGGTTGACCGCGTTTTCGCTTGAAATGACATCTGATTCTCCCTCTGTCACTCCTTGTACACCATCAGCTTGCATAATACCATCAGAGACTTCCTCTGGCTCTCGAGACAATTCTCCCTCTGGATCCTCCGCTAGTGCTCCCTCTGGATCGGCATATTTCTGCTCAGTGGAGGAATCTCGGATGGCCTGTCTCTGCTCGAGCTCGGTACTTGTCAACCATTCGTCTCCAAGGAGATGCGAGGGTGGCTCCAACTCATCATCATCCAAATCCTCTCGCGCACCAGCATCTTTTGGATAGATGTATCTCTCTCTGCTGGTTTTGTACAGTCTCTCAAACTCTTGGTTCCTTGACAATTCAGTAGATACAGCAGGTACCGTTGTGAAGTCATCATCGAACACAACATGGTATTGCGGTGAAATGTGCTGCGTACGAGGGTTCAAAACCAGTGCTACATTCGAAGAGTGATTCGGTGAAAAGCCAACAAAGATTCCTTGCCTTGCCCTACTGTCCCATTTCGGGATCTTCTTCCCGTCTTGAAGCTTAGGATCCAACACATACACAGGGCATCCAAACGTGTGTGCTCTGGGCAGTTCTGACTTATTGCGCTTGTTATTTGACCATAGCTCCTCTGGCGACCAGCCGGCACCACTGGGTGGAAGTCTGTTATGCACCCAAACTGCATACTGCATTGCCAGAGGCCACAGGTCAATGAACTTCCTTCCCGGCCAACACACCGTCGCGTGCAGCATTGTGGCCCGGGCCATAGAGCACACTCTACCAATGGCTTGTTCAGCCACCCCATTCTGAAACTTGGCTCCAACGCCGCTAAAGGTCAAAACTTGATCTAGCTCTTCACAGTGGCTCTTAAACTCGGCGGAATTAAACACACCATTGTCTGAGTGATAGGCTTTAATCTTGACGCCGATGTCCGCCGCCTCGCGCTCCACTAACAGCTTACTTCGAATGGTTTCTTGAGCGCTGTTTGTCTTCTGAGGGTGAACGAAGATATGACCAGAACAGTGATCAACAAAGATAGTTCCACAGGTATATCCGTGAGCCGATGAACTATGCCAGGACAAAGCCATTACTCTTCCTTTGACAGGAGAGGAGAAATGATCACAACTGATGCAATCTCCCGGATTAACATTTCCCTCTTTTGTTACCATTTCTTTATCCACTCTAGCCGTAGACCCACTAATAGACGGAGCTCGGCGGGTGGCATTGGCAGTCTCGCAAGCCGCACACAAGAGCCCATCACAAGAGCATGCCGGCACATTGAAGGTACATGGCAGAAAAGCTCCCTCTCGAATTGCCTTCAGATCATCCACAGTATCCACCTTAGCCTTTCGTTTCTGCCTGCACAAGTTGTGGATAGTCGATAGACCAGCGTGTGCAAGCTTATGATGCCACCTCAAGAGCTCTCGTTGACCATTGGTTATGTTCTGGTTCTTGGCAGCCAAAACGTTTGTGGTCCAGAGATCCGGCGACACATCTTGGAACGAGAAGCACCGCATCCACAAACACGATGGTTGTTTGGTTGAATCACTCAATGGCAATATAGGCAGGTTGGCGTGGCTATGAGGTGCATCTAGAATCGAACCATCTAACAATCGAATGGCATAACTGTCAGCATCATGGGTCGCTTTCACTCCCCTGAATTCGTTGTAAAGGCACTGAGGGCTGAGGAGGCGAACAGTAGCCCCAGGCATGTGATACCCTTTTATGGAGATAGTGCACTCATGACCCGACTTGTCGAGAACTTTCCACTCCAGCATCCCTTCACCAGCCACCTTGTTTACACCCGAAAGGTCCTTGATTTTCACAGCACTGTCAGCATAGGTCCCGAAGTCCTCTTGATGCGGACTGATACAGCAGGATGCTCCTGTGTCGATGATTAGAGGAGTCACTGGTAGTTGACCCAAGGAGTTAAACGCTGTTTCAATCACGGCAGCCAGAACGAGCCTATTGGAGTTCTGTGATAGCCCCAAATCACCGGTGCAGAAATAGATGTGTAATGAGCCTTGAGAGTAGTATTGAATGCCGTGGGAGACTGACTCCACAAACTTGATGCTCCAAGGATTCCAATGACAGCCTGCTTCGGTCTCATTAACCATTTGATCAGTTTCCAAGCTACTGTGCAAGCTAATACCAGAGAGTCCGTGCTGTTAACTTGATCTGGTGAAGGGGGATCGGGAGGAGGTTGCCTCACAAACTCGCTTTTAGGTACGAAAGGAAGCGGTGCTGTGAGCGAGTGAACAATAGACTCCTCTCCAAAATGTTCACTGTCGTCCACCACACAGTCTAGCGGATCACCATATGAGACGGTGTCATCATCTGACGAGCTAAATGCTTCCGAGAGTGCTGACGGTATGTCGATCCAAACAAAGCTCAACACGTCTTGTACACGCGGGGCAATTCTCCAGATTACGACCAATACCTGCAGAAGTGATAGACCGCCGTCATTCATATCCAGCAAGCTGCTTCCAATATCACTGCAACACACTAGACAGACTCCAAATGCTCCATTCAACACCCGTGATCTTGATGGCAATAGCCACAGACTTGTAGACAGGAAGAGAAGGACAAGCATATGTAGAACCTGTCCATCCGCATTGGTATTCCAATGAAGGAGCTCGACGGTTGCCTTCACCAACAGGCCATACAGCAACATCAACAGCCACACCAAACCGGTGCGAGCAAGCACGAAACCTTGGATAGCCACCACCATTAGAACTCTCCATCCAAACACCGGACGTTTGGCTTGAGGGTAGTAGTGGTATGACCACAACGCAACCAGTCTGTCCACCACTGTACTGAACAGAAGCCACAGTAATGCTAACTGGACGAAACAGCCAACCACTGTAGTGAACCATGGCGAGAGATAAAGTAACCAGTAGACGTGAGGGATGTAAAAGAGTGCTAACTTCGCCTTGCACACAGACCATAGTTCGTCCTGTACTATAGAGTCACAAGGAACTGTCTTACCGAGACGCTTGCGCCGCAGTCTTCGATCATAAAACCTCGCCCGCAACTCTGCTACGAAAGCCCTATGAATGGCTCTAATCTTGCGTTTCGACAGTACAGGATCAGGCTCCGGCGGAGGACGGAGCAAGTGACCTCGATGAGCTTCGAAGGCCCACAGTGCGTTGGAATTCCACTGTAGTATTATTAACCTTTCAAGGCTGCTCGTCACATATCCAAATAATATGGCAGATAGAAGAAGCTGATGTTCGAGTGAGATCGAAAAGGGCATGATCCACAGTCCGACACCTAAAGCTGTGATCAGCATCATCTTCCCTGCACCAGAAGTTTTCACAACCGGCACCGGCCGAAGCAATAACTCCGCTATTTCGCCAAGCGACCTAATCATCACCATCGACCATCTCAAACAAAATACTCCAATATGAACCACCAGAGATGGAGCCATCCACCACACTATAATCATCATCGCAATATACACTAACCATGGTACCTTCAACCATGGTATCTGGAACATTTTAAACGAGGAACGGCGTTCACCTAGACCAGAAATTAGGCCGCCTTCCAGTTTAAAGACTCCAATCCTGCCGCAGCAAAGACATGAGCCATGGCATCCTCGTCTGGGCCTCCATATTCGTTGCCATCATCGTCATCATCACCGCCGTCTTCTGCAATGTTCACGTACATTTCGGGCTCGGCCTCACCTCCCTCTGCTTCTCCAGCCAGATGAGCCATGAGCTCCTGATCCTCAGGTACCCCAAATTCTTCCCACGCTTGATACACCTTGCGTTGAAAGTCCTTCTTTGCGGCATCTGACTTGAAACTGAGAGCACGAGAGCGTGGACCACTCCCTTCGGGCTTCTTAACAAGTACTCTACGCCCGGCTTGACCTTGACGGTTACGTTCATTGGGAAGACGATTGAAAGGACGATAGGGACGGTTTCGGGCTCCTCGATCCTCGCAATACTTGTCCGGATGTCCACGTTGGCCACATTTTCCACAGTTTTGACGATCGAACCATGCCTGCCATTTTGGACTGGGAGGCACCAGGTCAACATTTGCTGGAGGCTGAGTAAACTTGTTGGAATCCCGCATGTTTCCGACAAGTGCGGCTTTGAAACCACCAGTCGTTGTACTTGCTGCAGGCCACTTCTTGTTCTTGAGGTACGCGCGGTACTTGGCCGATAACTTGGTTGAAAATACATCAAGCTTATCGAGGAGCAGGGATGGCGATGTGTCCATGTCGCTGCCAATCGCATGATGATGCCCCAACAAACTCTGCACCACTTGATTGAACTCGGGCGATTGGCTAGTGCCCATACTGTTGAGATAGATCTCGATGATGTCGGACGGAACATCCTGCAGCTTGAGGGCACGAGCCGCGGCGACAAAGCACGAAGAGGAGGTGGCAACATCTTCACCCTCTGTATCGGTGAGGAGGTGCTTTTCAATATAGTCAATCACCAACTTCTTGTGCTCGTGATCGTTCGCATCCAAAGATACTGCGAGAGCGTACCAAGTGGAAACCCCTCCGCGTTTGGTGTCAGGTAGTCTACTGAGACTTTGCTTCAGTTGAAGCTGAAGGTTATCCTCAATTGAGTTTTCAAGTTTGTCTTGAACCCAAGAGGAACTCTCAACATCTGCCCGTGGGAGAAGAAGATTGACCGCTTCTTGCCATTGCCAAACTTGCTTTCCCGAGACCCGTTTATAGTCCTTCAAGAGGTCAATTTTCGGGGCATTGGCCAGCTTGAGCACATCGGAGTAGTCATCGCAGATGGGCATTTGAAAAATCGCGCGGGTATCATATGAGGTGTTCCATTTGACAAAGGATTCGGCAGTGGTTTGCGCGGCAAGAAGCATCTTTCCGAGAGCGTCACCAGCTGAACCGTTCAACAATTCTCCATAATCCAAATGCTGAAACTTCGTCTTCAACGATGCAATGGCAGATTTGCGGACCTTCTCCTTGTCTGACTTTTCCAGTTCGAACCTCTCCTCCTTCGTCATGAGAACTCGATCAGCATCAACCTCAGATTCAGTGCGGGGAACAGTGCGGAACTGCATCCCATTTACCGTCACTGTGTTTTCAGTAGCACGAGGTGTGCTTGGCTTCTTGGGGGACAGGTTGCGATTTTCCATCGTCTTGGCAACCGTAGTGGCAATAAACTTGATTGCCCGCTCATCCGCATCAACCATCACGGACTCCTTGAGAGCTTCAATTTCTTCCTCAGCGGCCGCTTTGAGAGCATCCACATCAGCCTTAGCCTTCCTCCAACGCCTCTCGATCTCCATACGCACCGCCTTCTCAAAGACTTCATCGTCTCCTCCTTCATCGTCATCGTCAGCACCTTCAGGGGTCTTGCCAGGGGTATTGAGATCCTTGTTGTCAACCTCCGAGACACGGGAGGGACGCTTTGTATCAGCAGCTGCCTCCTCTTTAAAGAGAAGCTTGTCCAGATCGGAGGCGAGGTCCTTCAATTGCTCATGGCGGACCCTGGTGGAGGTTTCATCGCTAGGGGAACTCATCTGACGGGAGACAGAAAGTTGAGGGTTAGAGCTGGCAAATGCAGAATCTAGGAGCAGCAACGCGACAATCAGGCCGTATCGGCGTTTCGAGTCGGGTTCGGGCGGAGGGCGGGGCGATGGGGTCCAACGAGACTCAGCGGCACGCCGGAGCGTTTGTTTAACCACTGTTGGAGAATCGTTGTGTCTATGATATATGTAGAGAATAGCAATAGCGATGGACGTGATAATCATGATTAAAGAGAGGATGGTTCCGCAGAAGGCAGGAAGAAGATTGAACTCGCAGGAGGCAGAGTAAGTAATAGGCTCGCAGAAGGCAGAGCAATGGATGAGCTCGCAGAAGGCAGAGCAGAGTGTCAAATCGCAGAAGGCGAGACTATTTTGTGTCAAATCGCTGGAGGCGAGACTCTTATATGAATATGTCAAATCGCAGAAGGCGAGACTCTTATATGTCAAATCGCAGGAGGCGAGACTCTTGGATGTCAAATCGCAGGAGGCAAGACACGGGAGAAAACAAAGCCACAACCGCAGAAGGCAGGAAACGGCCGATGCAGAGACCTCAACACTAGCGTGAAGGGAACTCATAA
>JALLPI010001301.1:0-10559 GCA_036939935.1 Cyclotella atomus
AGATGCAGAAACCAAAGACGACCTTGTGTGGCTCGTGGTCAAACATGTCATTGGCGAGATTACCAAACAAGTCGACAGAGCTCATTGATCCAGCGCCAACACCTTCCACTCCATCAACTACAGGACGAGTGACTCCGTTGTACATTTGTGGCATGAGAAAGTCCAAGTCATCTCTGCGGTTCTTCAAGATTTGGTAGTACTTTGAATCGGGCCTCGAGACGTCAATATCCATTGGGGCGTGGGTGATCTCGTAGCGGCCGCGGTTGTACCCATTGGATACTTGCAAGGCATCGAGCTTGACGCGAAGCTTGGAGGTGAGGCTATCCAAAAAGGTTTGGGCCTTGTTATCCGAGTAAAGAGCAGACCTTTGAGCACATTTGCCAGACTGCAAGCCATTCACGTCGTAACAGTATTCGTAGTCGATGTCGATTCCATCAAAGTTTTGGCTGTTGACAATGCTCACGAGACTGTCAGAGAGTTGCTCTTCCTTACCAAAGCAGTAGTCCCAACAGTTATTGTTGTCGCCAGACCAGCTGCCACCCATGCCTGCACCTCCAAACGAAAGGATGATCTTCTTGCCCATGCTTCGCCACTTGTCAACCAAGGCTAGATTGTTGGCATTGTTGCACACGGGCACAGATGTTCCGATGTTGCATTGAGTATCGCATTGATTCTTGGCTGCATCCCACATGTATGAAACAGTGAAAGCCACAACCAAATGTGAGTAGGCATCGACCTGTTCATCGGTTGGGCACGATTGCCAGTTTCCAAGGTAAGCAATCACACGACTGTCTTCACCGTGGTCAGCAGTGTATGAAGGCAATGGTTCGTTGGTAGGCTTGCTGGTGGTGGGTTGGGCCGGCGTAGGCGAAGTGGGTGATGGAGGAGAGGGATTGTTCCAGCAGTTTCCATTTTGACAGCAAGCTCCGCAATACGCTTCGGTGGTGCCACAGTATCCCCATTGGCTGCAGCAGAGTCCATCACCTATAGATCCATGATGGATATGTGGGTTAGAATATTGATACGTGATGATAGCATGTTGCATATAAATATGACAAAGTAAAGCTCACCGCAAGGTGTATTGGGACCACAAACTCCAGTGGCTGCTGCACAAGTCTCTCCGCCTTGGTTGTTAGATTGCGTAGTAGTTGAAGACGTCGTGGAAGTAGCCGAGGTAGTTACAGTAACTCCAGTTCCATTGGTTGTCGAACCAGACGTGCTGCCAGTGGTAGTTGAAGTCGTCGAAGTTGATGGCACATCGGGTCCTTCGCAATCATTCGAGATGGTCAATTCAGCGCAATTCCAAAACTGCTCAGGCACACCACGGCCGTCTTCAGGCAGAGGCTGGGTACAAGTTGGCAGGTTGCCTGGATAAAAGCCATCGGGCCAATCGTAAGTGTCATATCCCACATCCTTGCAGGAGTTGCCAGTAACGTAGTGCCATTGGATGAGCACAAGATCGCCGGACAAGCCGACAGGAAGATGGAACCTGTGGCGCATTAGGTAAGCTCCCGAGCTATCACGAACCAAGCCTCGAGCAAAGTCGGTGCGAGGAATGTAGGCCCTCTCAGGAAACAAAGGATCTGGATTGGCACTGTAGAGCTCATCCTCGAGGAAGGTCAAGGGGTTGGCATCAAAGCACTCTTGGGTTGGTACTTCGCCGTGGGAAATGGGACATGCTTTGAAAGCGAAGTGACCCATATGATGAGCTGTGAGTACACTCTCGAACACAATGTCAGCTCCTGGCTTGTAGCAACCTTGAGGAGTGGCGGGCATGATTCCGCCGAGAAAGTTGGGAGGCAAATCGTAGTTGTGATCACCTACCAAGCCACATCGGGCTTCGGTGCCACCAATGTTGAGGCATTGGGGACATGTTTCTACAGATGGATCGGATTCAGATCCACCAGACCAAACGCCTTCAACACTTGCATAGTAGTTACGAGAGCGAGGAGTCTTGAGATAGCCATGGGCATCAACTGAATTCGGAGTATAGTTGACTGCCATCAGTAGAGCAAGTAGGTTATTGTTCTTCGAAAGGATCATGTTGATGAGAGATGACGATTGAATTGATTGGATGTTTGATTTGTTGATGATTATCAGCTCGAGGCTTAGGATTTTATGAGATTGATGGGTTGGTTGAAATGTCCACTCTCACTCGGTTCTTGTGAAAATGTGAGGGCCTGTCTTCAACACGATCAATACGTACGACATCTCGTGAGAAGCTTGTGCGAATGATGGCACCGATGAAGCTCTTTTTGATCTGCAAGCTTGTTGGGAGTACTTGGCTTGTCAATTTTGTCTGGTCTTTTCATTGTGTACTGATTCCGAAGTGCGGTTTGTCGATTGCCACACAAGATTCATTTAGGAAATCGATGCGAAGTATGAGGAGCAAGTTCGTTAACCCCTTTTTAGCACTTACACTTGGTACATTTACCGACTCGCTTTCTCTCCAACAAAACAATACTTATCCTACTACCCTTACCATGTTTCATCTCGTCACCATCTCTGAGAAGGCAACCTTGTAATTCGTCTTCTATGTTGCTTAATTCCGCTTGAATCTCTTTCTGTCACTTTGACAAAGTCACCAAGCTCGTCATCCCCAGTAGCGTCCCCAAAATGAGGTAGATCCATCTTCAAATTCGCAACACCACATAGTCTGCAATTCAAAGAGAGTTACGTCAGTGTTAAGTGTAAACACAGCAGGCATATGAAAATGTCTGACAAAAAAACGACGTACCTGGCAATAGTGCGACACCAAATCTTGGTTTCTCTTCCTACAACGTCCAACAATGATGTATCCTCCTCGAATGGCTTGATGGTGGCCTCTTTCTCTTTCAAGTCGGCTAATATTCGCAGATACAGCGTTCCACACCCTCCCGTAAAATGAATCTTCAACCTGTCCTCATCAACTTGGCACCATCGACTAGACATATCTACAGGATCGTATGTTAATGCATCAGTGCATCCTTGCCAGAACTCTCCCAGATCTTGGCTATTGCTCTCTACATCTCTCTCATTAATTTCACCAGAAGCAATACGATGACTATGCTCAATATCAATGAAGTCAATTTCATCCAACAGAAACGTTGAAACCACCTTCCTCCCCTTAACAACATCAGCCAATCGAAGTCCCTTCCCTCCGTCAGATAAGGCAACACAAGTGTTCCCTGAACAAACTTCGTCATTGTCATCAGGAACTTCCAATATAACAAGCTCGTGATTCCTGGAAGATCAAGAGGTATTGAGCAAGCCGGGATTTGAATCAAGAAAAATGATCATAAAAAGCGACTTACGTCAAGACAATGTCGACAAGAGACCATGTTTCCAAGAGAGGCAACATCTTACGTTCACACCTGCGCATTCTCCGGATAAGCTTTGAATCGGGATATGAAAACTCCTCTTCATCAAACATTATGCCAAGGCTATTTCGCACTGTCGGAGAAGCAACCTCCTGATGCGAGTTGAACTCAGATGTTTTCTCACTTGCTTGAGTTGACTCAAAAGGAACTGAGCTGTCTACCTCAAGTATACTATCATTGTTTGTTTCTTGTGACTTCTGCTCTGGCACTTCGAGTCCAAGCATACAATACAATACCTCAACAGAAAACAGCCCGTGAGTCTTAGCTACTTCACCATGCAATCCAATTGTGGTCAACCAAATGTTGCGCACTGCATCAGGGTCAGATCCATGGTGATGTCCGTGCTGCTCACCGGTTGTGTGGTGTGTATCATCAGTTTTGGCCCCAAACAATCGAACAATGGGTCCTGCAACCAAGTAACGAATAGGTCCTAACGCCATCAAGAAAGTAAATGGCTCAATCAGGCCAAGACCACCATACATCCTACTCCCAAATGCGCTGCATGAGCACTCAGCGACAATGGATCCGTCCGATGCATAGTAAGTGGATGATGATTCAGCAGCCAGTAATCTTAAAAGTTCCATGCTCTCGTCTTCG
This sequence comes from Cyclotella atomus, assembly GCA_036939935.1. Taxonomy (NCBI): domain Eukaryota; phylum Bacillariophyta; class Thalassiosirophyceae; order Thalassiosirales; family Thalassiosiraceae; genus Cyclotella; species Cyclotella atomus. Next base: position 3,957 of record JALLPI010001301.1, read on the forward strand.
TGACAACACCTCTTCACCTCTGAAGCCATGAGAAGAGCACAGCATGTAACAACGTTGCATAATCCCATAGAAGCGCTCAGAATCTCCTTTGAGTTACTGCTTTTTGCGAATACAACGAGGGCCACAAAGCGTTCAACAAACATCATGCAGTACCAAGCAGTCTCTACCCAAAAACTAGTTCTTAGGTCCAGATGGAACGTGTTGTGGTAATCTATCAATACCCCCTCTGCCATGTTGAACCCTTCCACGCGCCTGAAAGACAGTAGAGCAAACGAGATACTCAGAAACAGGAACATTCAAAGTGTGAAAATGTGTATGATACCAGAGAAAGACTTACATTGCGATCCAGAAACAACACGCCATGGGTCCGAATAGCAAGGATAGGATGTGATACTGATGACATAGTAACATTTCAACCCACCAGTTCAAAGCTGTAACCTTTGCAATCTTCATCTTCTTTCGAACTACAATTATATCATCCCTCATAATGTCTGGGACGTCATCAATGTCACTTTCTCCACCCACACTTTCTTCAGAGGTATTGTCTATGGAATTGTCCATCGACGTTTTGTTGTCCTCATTTGTAAATGACACTTTCTTGTCTTCGGTAACAGGCTCAGCGGCAGCACTCAAACTATTCAGCAAGTAGTTAAACGAAGGCTTTTGATCAGTTGAATCGTGTTGCGATATCATCATAGATACACCATCTGATATGGCTCGAAGCCGTGCCTTTCTTTCTCTCTTCTTGGGTATATCTGGTATTTGAGGCAAGTCCTGAGGAAACAAGAAATGTTAGTGACTACAAGGGTATGCCACGCCGTTCACAGCAGAGTTTACTCACCTTGGCTGGTAAATTAACGAGCTCAGACATTGTCTCGAGTTGTTTCGGTTGTTGACGATTAATAATTTCGCCAACGTGTGAGCATTGCGTCCCCCGTGCGTTGGTTTTGCCAAAAGATGATCGCATAGTTGCCACGCCCTCAGACTGGCACTTCATAAGTTTACGCCTTTGCTTTCTCTCGTGTCTACTCAGCGGCAAGCCGTTGGAACTGTCTGTATCATTGAACGACGTGGCTTGAGGTATATCGTTTGAATTATGACCCAATTGCATCATCGATACTTCTTCAGAGATAGCCTTGAGTCGGAAACTCCTCTCTTTTTTAGGTTTCTCCAATGGTGGTAGATCCTGGTGAACGAAATCGGTGTGAGATACCTCGATTGACACGTGCATTGAAACTGAAGACCACAAAATATTACCTCCGCTGGCATGTTCACAAGTTCAGACAATGCTTCAAATTTGGCAGTGTCAAACGAAGACCTCATGAATGCGACCCCCTCAGATTTGCTCTTCATACGTCTGTGCTTCCTCTGTTCTCTAGCAACCTTCGTGCTTGCAGTGCCATTGAGCTCTCGATCTACAGAGTAATTGTTCTTGGTTTTGGACTGGGGTAATTGTAAGTACTCATATTAATGGCGTCAACAGTTGTAGTATGGTTTTGCTTACCGTGGGAGGAGGCAGGGTTGTGAAGAGGCCTGTATCCGATTTTGGCTGCATCCGCTCCTCTTGTTCTGTAAGGAACAATCTTGTGTCTCCATCCACCGCATCGTTATTGGCACTAAACAACTGTTCTGCCGCTGCATCGGATAGCTTAGAGGATGAGTGGAATGCATCAAACGAGTCGTTCCTCCCTAGATGCAGATCTGACATGAGCTGAACACCGTCTGAGAGAGACCTTCGCTTCCAATGCCCGGGGTTGCTGGTATCTGAAGAGTTCATGCTTCCTTTATCTTGAAAGATACGCATGAATCCAACTCCTCCCGAGAGACTTTTCTTCCGTCCATGTTTCTGAGGTTGAGATGATCCAGAGTTGGTAAATTCCTATGGATATGCGGAAGGATATAATAAGGATTGACATAAACATTGGTGCACGAAATATGATCATTGCGCAAATGAACTGAATCACATACCCTGTGCTTCAGCATCTCCTCTTCTTGTTGCTTCTTAGCCTGAAGCTTTTCTTCAACTTGCCTACGTCGCATTGATATCTCCTTCTCAATAGCAGCAGCTTCTGCAGCAGCCTCCACTCTGCGTACTTCTTCGTTGAGCTTCATCTTGGCCATTGTTTCATGAAGTCGCTCTTTGTTAACTAACTGGCCGAGACTGGTACAAACAGTAAACCAGGGCAAAATGTCAGCGAGAAAGTGTAGATATATCCCATACCCAATTAGGAGAACCACCAGCAGCTTTTCCTTGAAGTCAGTGCTTCCTATTTGTTTCCAGTATGTAAATATTGCAGCGAGGCCGAGAGCATATCCGAATTGCATAACTGGTGTAGTGTTGAAAACACATGATGCAGTTGAGAGTTAGACTTGATTTATTGTATCATGTGCAGCTTCTGTTCAGCGTTTGAGACTTACATTGAGTCAAGACAATAATGATCCCTGGTTTGCCTCCCCAAAATAGACTGAATTTTACATTCAAGAGTTGTCAGATATAGATCAGTCAAGACACACAAAACACACATCAACAATACTTACTTGATCTGATCAATCGACTTCATCTTAGTCTGCAAGGCACTAAACCCCCTAAAAGTATTCTGTCTTCCCGTCTGTTTATCCTCAATAGTCAACTTCATAACCAAAATCTTGGATACAATTTTCCTCATCTTGGCATAAAGCACCATCGTAATGACGAGAAAGAGTCCCACTCCTGAGGCTAGTGCTCCCACTAATAATTCATAAACGGTATATTTGTTGGCTGTGACATTGAGTGTTATGCCGGAAATGTAGTACAATAGTATGCCCAATGCCATTACCATGACCCATGCCGCGGATGAGATGTGTACAAAGTCTAATAGGACACTTGTTAAGGATCGTTTGAGATATTGCTGCGTAGTAGTAGAGGAGTGGCACATAATATGAATGGTGAATCTCGGTAGTAACAATACTATAACAATAGCATCCACCTCATCTAAATCGACAAAAGAAACTCACCGAAACCTTGAATTTGGGAGTAAGCCCATTCTGTTCAATAAAATGATGCCTCAATTCATGAAATCGAACGGGAATTAACAATTTTCTCTTTCGCATATATAATCGCGGATATCGTAGCTTCATATACCAATCTTTCCACAATCTATGGATGGATTGCCATACTGTGGATGATGGATTATTATTGGATTCTTCGGCTTCGTCGGATCTTGTAGAATCGTGATTGATCATGTTGCAACTACTGCTACTATTGATATTTTGAAGCATCTTCCATTCATTCTCGACACGATCAAACTCTTTACGAATGGCGACATAATGTCCAATGTCGATATCTTCCGTTTGGATCCAGGCTTTGTCGGTACGGCGAGATGTAACGAGACGAACTAGAACTGATTGTATTGCGTTGAATAGGGCTGTGTAGAAGAGCTTTGGGAGAAGAAGAAATATCTCAAGAGTTAGATGCTTTGCAGTTTGCAGGTCTGGTATGTGTTAGATATGATGGATGGAATTCACTGACCATAAAGTGCACATCCACAAAGACAACTGCGCATAAAGAAGCAAGATGTGAGCTCTTGAATGATATATCTATGCAGTGATACATTCAACTGTAGTAACATTGACATACTTACCCTCCATTGCATAATTAAAGTTCTCGTGATATTTGTGCATCAAGTAGATAAAAAACTCCCTGCGGTTGATGGCGAAAGCAGCATATAAATGACATTAAATAAAGACCTGGCTAATATTGGCTTCAAATGCAATGAATGGACTTACACTATCCCAAGAGTCGTCACTGTTGATATATTCACAAGAGATGAAAGACGATTAGACACACAACCTACTTCCAACACCACAAACAAACACACACCACAACAATCCAACACTCACACTCTCGATACATCAACTCCAACACAGTCTGAAAGAACGGATTCCCACTCGCCGCCACATCCAATTGATGCCGTAACACTTCCACCACCAGAACGATGACCAACGTGGCGATGACGACGGAGAAGACTGTGTAGTCCAGTGAGGCTGTTTCTTCGGCGGCTAGCAGACGATTGGTATCCATGGCTCCGTCTCTGTCTTTCTGTCCTTGGTTATGTTGGAGATTTGGTTAGATGTTAGCCGACGGTGAATGTTTGAGCATCAATCTCATGGTGGCTCGAAATGATATCGATTTTCGATTTTCGATTTTCACAGCCTGAGTGTTGGATCTTGGTAATCAAATCGGCTTAAATAATAGCAAAATGCTGATTCGATGGAGCAGCCCTCAGTCTGCATCTATGGAATCTTTAACGAAGAAGATAGAGAGAAGATGATGGTAGGTGTAGATCGATCTAGATGGTACATGCTCTACCTCATGTAGCTAATGCTACATGACATTTACAAAAGTTGAAGGCCCCTCATAAAATGAACCCTCTGAGACTGAGAGAAGAGGCAGTTGTCATACAAAGCTCTCTGAAATCAAATGCTTATGATTGTGACTCGTCATTCTCATTCATGTTTATTCTCTGATATTATTATACAGCACATGGTACATGACTCATTATTATCCATCAAAGTGTGCCTAAAGAGGCATAATCTAGCCTTAGATCAAGTCTAGCACTAACAACTAACATATTGTCACATATGCAGTTTAAAAGATTCAGACTTTTAAAAGAGTAAAAGAGTGGCGAGACCAAACAACGAGACCTTGTATTTCATATGTTATTTCCGCTGTAGTTCTCATGAGTCTTTGTCAGTTCTTGTCGCATTGTTGCTTCCGTCAAATACAAGATTTTTTCATAAAATAATATTCATCAGTTGTCATTAAGTTTGTTGGTTGTTTTTTCCTCTTGAGTTTGAGCGAGTAGTTAATAGAGTGGAAAATGGGATGGTACAATTGAAAATACATCCGCTGTGCTGTTGTAACAGGCAGTTGTTGTGTTGCAGTTGCATGCTGCAGCACCAGTTTTATAGTGTTTTTTGCTTGATTGCTGGCGTGGTTAGTTTTCTGTGCTACTCAAGGAACAGTTTTGAATAGTTCTGGGACCAAACTGGACCACTGTCCCATTCGGGGCAGAACTAACTGACTCAGGCCTTGGTGTCTATTCAGGAGTCCCACGCAAGGTTGGATCCATCATTGCACCTCCAGAAATTGCACATCAAATCGTGTTTGAATTCAATGATAAAAGCAAGACAGCTCAATCTGATACCTATGCCAAGCTGGCATGGAATTATGTATCATGGCAAAGTTATGTTACCGGGGAGCCTTGGAAGGAAAGGCAGTATTGCCGCGAGAATCGGACACACCGTACTACGGTTGTCTCTTGCCGCAAGAATCATTTGCCGTTGTCCTCACCAAACACGATGCTTTACCCACAATTAGGGCAATACACGGGACAAAACGGGCATGAAACTGGTACTCAACGAGAACCCAAAGTCCAAACTTTCACTGCCTTCACTTTAACTTTTCACTACAGCTCACTCTACCAACCACACTAGAGATACACTACACACTTCCACTTTTTACCATCCAGCCAGAGAACATGTGCAGCACTTAGATACTAGTCATTTTGTTGTCGTCCTCTCCAAACATGATACTTTACGCATAATTTGGGCAAGGCACAGGTACAAAACGGGCATCAAACTGGTACTCAACGAGAACTCAAAGTTCAAACTCCAACTCCAATACAACCTTCACTTTGACTTTTCATTATACCAACCCACCAACAATCAATATAGTCATTGATTCCAGGCCTTGGGATAGCTGCCAACAGTTTCTCACTCTTGATCTAACTCTTGATTAATTCTAGGAGTTTGATGGGCAAGATTGATTTGGCTGGAGTGAACTTACATCTGGCGGAAGTGCCCATTCATGCAGGAGAAGAGATATACTACTTTCAAGGTAGGCCGTAAAAGTATGGAATGATACCATTGGCACCTGAATTCAAATATTGTTGATACTATGCTGGCTTTTTTGTGGGCTGCATTGAAGTCAACAACCAACATCAAAAGGCTGGTGAACGAAACTGATGATGAAGGTATCCAGAAAGACCTACAAATCCTATGGGATTCAAGCTCATACAAACAATTGGTCTTCTGACTATATGCAAGGATCTGCTGCAAAACTGAATGATTCGGAGATACAACAACTTAAAAAAACCATATCGAAGGGGTATATCCCATCATGACAATGTGTCATTATCGATACTTTGCAAACAAAGATACGCATCTATAAATGGATGATGCATCTCTGATAAATGACAATGATGTAGTGAGAGTGAATGGTACTGATGAATTGTAGTGATTGCATGAAGGGGATCCGTATTTTGGGTTTTACTTCTCGCCTTCCTGGCTTTACCCTGAGCTTTCTTTCGGGATGGCATGCGTCCATCAATTGTGCTGTTAGAATGCCCTGCAACACTACTTTTGAGCGAGGGATACTATTGTGGTGCTCAGAAAGTGATGAAATTGAACAGCGGAAGATTAGACACACAACCTACTTCCAACACCACAAACAGACACACACTACAACAATCCAACACTCACACTCTCGATACATCAACTCCAACACGGTCTGAAAGAACGGATTCCCACTCGCCGCCACATCCAATTGATGCCGTAACACTT
>JALLPI010001302.1:0-21456 GCA_036939935.1 Cyclotella atomus
ATATGTAAACACCTGTATTTCATTTATCGTATCTAGCATTATGAAACATTGTGGCCGTATCTATCAAATAGTGTCGATTGAGCTAATGGTCCGTGCTCTCCTGTCAAAAAGACATGCAATGATCAGCACAGGGAGCAATCACACCATCAACGCTCCCTGTCTAAACACGTCAATCTATACTTTCATTGATGAACCCACGAAGTGTCCAACAAGATTACTGAGCAGCACTCGGAGCAATCACATCATCAATCTTGAGAATCATCTTGACCACCTGCGTAGCCAACTGGATCTGCTCCTGCTTTCCAATCAGGGTTTCAAACACACCGACACTCTTCATATCGCAAGAGTGACTTCCATCCTCGGCAGGCTCCTGCATGATGCCGAGCCCAATGAATGGACTGCCTTCCTTCAGCTGCCTCGACTTGGCAGCGGCCACTTCCTCAATAGGAGACAGACCCGAGTTCTCGGCAAGAGCGAGAGGGATATCATCCAATGCATCTGCAAAGGCACGAATTGCATATTGGTCAACACCAGCCACGGTATCAGCATGCTTACTCACAGCAACAGAGCATGCAATCTCGGCACTGCCACCTCCATAAACGACACGATTGTCACGAATGAGATTTCGCACCACACACATGGCATCATGCAACGAACGCTTAGCCTCATCCACAATCATTTTGTTCCCACCCCTCACCAAAACAGTGACGGCATTCGAATTGGCACAATCTTCAATCACCAACATTCGCTCTTTGGTATTCCCAAACGACACCTCGCGGACCATACCCGCCTTCCCGAGCTTATCTTCGCTCAACTCCGAAAAACGAGGTACGATACGCCCACCGGTAGCAATGGCAATATGCTCAATCTCCACACCACCAACCCATCGTACGGCCGGCAAATCATTCTGCAACAACAAATGATTGGCCTCATCATCAAATCCCCACTGACAAATGACCAAATTGGCCCCACAATCCTTCACTTGCTGAACCATCTCCTTGAAATACTCCTGCTCCTGCTGATACAGCTTCTCATACGCCTCCCTCGTATTAATATCAAGCTTATGCTTCGTCTTGGGCTTGGGTGGCTCAAATGGACAAGTCAATATACACATTTTGGCATCCTTAATCTCTTTTCTCATTTGAGGATGAGAAATGTCCTTATCGATGACTATACCATTGACCAGTTCCGTATCCTCGAGACTACCCCCCGGTTTTCCCTCCAATCGGATCATATCGAAATTGACATCCTTCCTCTCTAAATCGGCCACACCCAACACTGCATGGACGGCAATCTCCGCCATTCTCCTCTTTTCCTCGTTGATAATCTTACTGCTCAAAGTAGTCATTGCCGTAGTCACCAACGGTTCCAAATTTTCGTTACTGAATTCCACATTGTCGGCAATCTCATTCAAAGATTTGATAGCCACATCTGCCGCCTTTTCGTACCCTTCTGCAATCCTCACGGGATGGATACCCCTCGCCAAGAGTTTTTCAGCCTGCATCAACAATGATCCGGCTAGGACCACCACTCCGGTGGTACCGTCTCCAATTTCATCGTCTTGACTGGAAGAGAGTTCGACCATGAGTTTGGCGACTTGGTGATCGACATGCATTCGAGAGAGGATGGTGGCTCCGTCGTTGGTTATGGTGACGTCTCCGTCGGGGGAGATTAGGATTTTGTCCATGCCTCGGGGACCAAGGGAGGAGCGGAGGATGGAGGAGATGGAGGTTGCTGCTAGTATGTTGGACTTGACAGCCTCCAATCCCNCCAAGGGAGGAGCGGAGGATGGAGGAGATGGAGGTTGCTGCTAGTATGTTGGACTATTAGTTGTGTTTTTGATTGTGTGAGTTGAGTTGAGATTGAAAGTAATAGAGTGAATCAATAGTTAGATTTACAGTTGACGGATAAAAGCATGACAAAATATCAGCAGCATCTATAATACAGCTGTTATAGACGCACCTTGACAGCCTCCAATCCCTTGACACGAGCCTTGGCCTGCTGTTCTTTCAAAATGATGAAAGGGCGGCCGTATTCGTCTGAGAGCAGTAATGTTATCAACATTTGCATTTCAAAGGATGGAATGTAATTGATTGAAAGGGAAGTGAAAGTTAGTACTGATATCTGAATTGAATTGACAGCACACACCGAACAGGAAACGGATCAAGGCTCGACGGGCAGAAGATTCAAAGAACGATGGTACAAGAGTCGAAGGGGTCTCTGCAGCAAAATAAATTTGCGGGGAGCAGCAGTCGATTCGCAATGGAAAAGAAACCAGGCAGCTAAATGGCAATCAATTGGTTATTGACAAGTTATTTCGGTGGCACGCTTCGCCAACCGAACGAGGCAATTTCAATTGGCATGCATGCAGACAATCAATAATAATAATCTTCACCAGCATTAGGCAGCAGCAGCAAGCAAGAACGCACCGTAAACCATGGACATGATGGCACCGAGTTTATATTTGAAAAAGATGAGCTAATTAGCGATGTGCGGACGTCTGCTGACGGTTGCAACCAACAATTGAGCTGATGCTAAACTAATGCTGCAGACACCTGCGGCTGTTTCGTAGCTGGGGAGATGGAAGAAGCTTGTGCCTTGCTCGATATGGTAATAGCCAGCCTCAACAATGCGGATGCGGCTTGAAATCGTTTGCAAAATTAATGTGGCGAGGCATGGCGTGGGCCTTGATTGAGCAGTAAAAGAGTTCTTTTGATCTGTTGACAGGACCGAAGGAACCCACGAATGTGAAAAAGTCCCGAATAAAGGTGCTTTCGGTGAATGAGTTGGCAGTAATCGGACCATCATCAGCCCACGACATTGCCGCCGCACATCAGTACAACATTCAAAGAATGGGCAAGTCCAAAAAGCCATCCAAGGCCGAACCCATCAAGAAATGCACCTGCGACCATCCATTCAAATGCGATTGTGGCAATCGGCCCGAACGGCCGAGCAAGTGAGTTCAGCTTGGATTATGATGGTGATTTCGTAATGTGTTGCTTGTGATGCTCTGATAAAATAGCGTAGAGCTTGTATCGAATGGCTCAACCTCCATTCAAGTTAACTCAAACTCCGTTATTATGTAGTTCAAGTGTGCTGCTGATGCTCTCGTTAGAGTTTCTGCTGTACTGTTTCTTATTTTGCAGCTCGAGAGGCTCACTTTGATACAATCAAATGGCCGCAAGTCACATACAGCCAAATATATCTCAAGCTATGGGAGCTTCAAGTATTTTGTCTTGTAGTTTTGAGCTTGGGAGGCACACCTCTACAATTCACTTTTTATCCTGATTGCATCATTTAATCTCGATGCTACACGCAATCTAACAACAATTCACACACTCCACCACAGAGGACACAAATGGGACCCCACAACCCAAACATGGGGAGGCAAAGGCCACAAGCAAAAAGGAGCATCCATCCAAGCCGCATCTACAGGCCAAGCCGATAAAATCACCCAAGTGGGCGGAGTGGCCATCAAACAGTGGCAAAAGCTTCCTTCGGATCTGTTGCGCGAATTGACTAAAAGGCATGGTATGGGCAATCCGCAGTATCGACGGTTGGACAAACAAAAGAATAACAATGAGTATCGATATCAACTGATTGTACCACCGAGTGATAAAAACAACAAGTCCAATTCAGATCACAATGTGGTATTATCTCCATCTTTGGCGGTGTCCAATGAAGAACAGGCAAAAGAGGAAGCGGCACTGTTGGGTCTGTTGTATGTTTTTCCGAAATTGCCTCATGAACGGACCTTGCCGGAGCCTTATCGGAGTACGTTTTTGGAGGCTTTGAAGAATACAAAGAATACTGCTGCTGGTGGTGCTGCTGCTGCTAATGGTGGCGCAGCAAGTAATGCAAAGAATCGACCAGCAAACAATGATGCAAAGAATGATACAAAAGCAGTAGAGCCAACAACATCCAATTCCGCTAAAACCAACACCAACCTAACAGCCAATTTCACCACCTTCCACACAAAACACAGCAGCAGAAACAACAACTCTTCCAATCAACCATCGTTGGCACCACTACTCACCAAAGCTCAAATCAAACAAGCCAAACTCCAACACCAACGTCAGATCCAATCGCGTATACGACAACATGAGGCAATTCGTAATGCTAATAAACCCATGGAAGTATTCATGTGTGCTTCTATCAGACGACGGGTGGAACGATTATTGGCTGGTGATAGAAATGATAATGTTGATGTTGATTCGGGTGATTTCATAGACTTGGAGGATGAGAAAGAAGACTTGATCAATGACGGAGAAGAAGAGGATGTGTTACAATCCTATGTGGTGACACGTCTCGTCCGCGAAGGGTTCACGACCTCTCAAGTTCGTAGAGGATATCGTGTTGTCGGCATGTCCAACAAGATCCAGTCAAGTGAAGATGATGATAGTACAAAGATAATATCCGATCGGGAGATGGACAAGGCATACGAGGAGACATTGCAATATCTTTGTATTCATTTGAGTGAAGATCAATTACCTATTGGGTTTGATCCGAGGGGTGGTACTTTGGATGTTATTCGACCGGTTTCGAAATCTGCTGCTGCTAGCAGTGGTGGAAGGAATGAGAAGAAAGACCGCAGCCTAGCAGCAACTGAATCTTTTGAGCCGCATGTTGTGCAATTCGCTGATCAGTTCGGTCTCACGAATCAAGAGGCGTTTGCTGTCTTGTCGATGGAGGAGCCAGCCGAAGAAACTAGTTCAGAATCGGTTGAAAAGTTTAAGCTATGGAATGCAATCTGCAGTGCTGTTTCTCTTCCCAAAGAACGATGTTGCTTTGCCGACAGTGCATTTTCTGCAATATCAGAAGATTCTATTGCTAACAACAAAGAGATAGCATCGAATGAACTGGAAGCATTGGAAGCAATCTTTGATGGACAAGACTTTACAATTGCAAAGATTGGCAATGGCACCACTTCTGTTTCGATTGGTTTGCCTTTTGGAGACTCAAAGCTCTTCTTGGAGGTGATTTACTCGGAGGGATATTACCCGGATTTGCTCCCTATGGTTTTTCTCAGAAGTGACGGTAGTTCAAAGTTTCGAAAGGGTGGTCAGCTGCATGTCAAGATGGCGCAATTTCTGAGCACATTAGAGCCTGGACAAGAGGTTATCTTCGAGTTGTTCGCACATGTTCAGGAATTGCTTCAAGATATATGTGATGGGCAATCTAGTTCCGTGGATGATGCATCGCTTCTATTGTCCAGTCTCAATCTTGTTGGTAGTCCGGATGTATCTTCTTCAAACGGCAAAGTTCGGGCACCTTCAAACGAGGATAAAGCCAAGCCAGCTGCAACCAAACAGATACCAAAACCATCGAGGAGACCCCGCGAGAAGAGTTCATTCTGGAACACGCCGCCAAAAAATACCCCGTCAGCTGATGCATTCCCAAAACTATCATCGTTATTGGAGAAGGCACGGAAGAGTTTACCTGCTGCCGAAGCCAGATCTGAGTTCTTACGGTTGATGGACAAGGCTGGTAGAGGTGGACGCGTCATGTTAGTTACTGGAGAAACTGGTTGTGGAAAGGTGAGCGTTTACAGCCTTTTGGTGTCTTTATTCTACTTCATAATCCACTCTCTATCTGCAATGTTCTACACAACAGACTACTCAAATACCACAGTTTATACTTGAGAACAATCCAGCTGGTGCGAAGATTGTTGTTGCTCAGCCCCGAAGGTAATTGCTACTTGCATCAATCAATGCTCCTGTTCACATAATTGTCATTTAAGTGAGCCTTATTGTCGTTTCAGGTTAGCGGCTACTGGTGTAGCAGCGAGGGTGGCCATCGAACGAGGTGAATCTCAAGCTGGCATTGGTTCAGTGGGTTACTCCGTCCGTGGTGACTCCAAAAGTTGTGCATCTACAAGATTAATGTTTTGCACAACAGGGGTACTTCTTCGCCAACTTCAATCTCAGGATGCATTAGAGAACATAAGCCACTGTATAATCGATGAAGTACACGAGAGGTGAGTCTGTGATTAGTGATTACTATGAGTAAGTGAATAGAATGGTTCAAGGTCAGATCTTGACACCCACTGTTTCATTTTATATAGGCACCTAGACTCGGATGTGCTGTTAGCCATTCTCAAACGGGTTCTGCCAGAGAATCCGCATCTGAACGTTGTACTGATGTCAGCCACGATGGATGCTGATCGCTTTGCTGGATATTGGGGCACTGACACTCCGAGGTAAGACGCTTGGTTCAGCATGTATCCAATCTTCAGGTGAACGCTCACATTTTTATCGCAACGTAAAGAATGCACATCCCCGGGTTCACTCATCCGGTGCAGGACTTCATGTTGGAAGATGTTTTGAAGCTTACTGGGTATGTGCCTCCAAGAAAGAAGGGTGGCAAGAAAAGTGAAACTGGGAACTATCAGATCCAACCGTCATTTGTTGACGGTGACGAAGTAGGTCCTGATGGTGACGAACCGGATCAATCTCAACCTGAAGAACATCCAGCTAGCTCCACATCAGCACCAATTTCGTTAGAAGAACGTATCAAACGGATGGACGTTAATGTCATCGATTATGACCTACTTGCATTGTTGATACAAACAGTGCTCCAAACAAAGACAGATGACGGGTCGATTCTAGTATTTTTGCCAGGAGTAGGCGAAATTGAGCGAACAGAACGTATTATCAACCAAAAGCACAGCATGAATTCCATTCAAGTTCTTCCGCTCCACGGAGGTCTGCAGCCCGAGAAACAGCTGCAAGTATTCATTCCGGCTCCAAAGGGTGTTACTAAGATTATATTGTCAACTAACGTCGCCGAGACGAGTAAGTGCATGCAGCTTTGACATGAACTAATTTGCTGGCACCTCACACTGTCTTTGTCATCTATTGCTTCGTAGGTATTACTATCCCTGATTGTACAATGGTCATTGATACGTGCAAAGAGAAACAGAGCTCATTCGACCCAGACAATCGTATGCCGCTGCTGCTTGAAGTGTTTGCCTCGCAGGACAGCTTACGTCAAAGGAGAGGTAGAGCTGGGCGCGTCAGACCTGGCGTCTGTTACAAGTTGATTTCGAAAGAACATCATTCGAATCTGCCTGCTCATGGTACTCCCGAGATCAAACGGAGTGCAATCGAGCAGACTCTCTTATCACTACTATTTCTGGGTCTAGAGAACGGTTCCGGAGACTTCTTGCGATCAATGATAGATCCTCCATCGAAGCAGTCGATTGAGTCTGCACTGAAGTGCCTTGAACAGCTTGGTGCTATAGAAAGAAAAGGCGTGCATGCAACCCTATGCCCTCTCGGAAGACACCTGTCTGGAATCCCGGCGCCACCTACAGTTGCTAAACTTTTAGTGATGGGGAGCCTTCTTGGCTGTCGAAGCATATCACTTGCAATAGCAGCTGGATTGAGTGTTGGCCGCAGCCCTTTTATTCGTTTGAGTTCTTCGCCGTTTCAGAGGCGAGACACCAACAATCCAGAACAAAAAGAAAAAGCAGCCAATGATCAAATACTCGAAGCTCGCCGAGCACTGTTCAAATCAGTTGGTAACAGCGAGCATTGTATGTTAGGGAAGGCGTATTTATTGTGGGATGAGGCGAAAGGGGCTGAAAGAAGAAAATTCTGCCGTAAGATTGCCTAAGTAGTCTCCGTTTTTTGCGTTAATGCAGCTCCGCCTCACCTCCTTCTGCCCATTTTTATCAGATCGTCTTGGGCTTGCATTCAATAGCATGAAAGAAATGAAACAACTTGTGCAACAGCTCAATGCTTCGCTGTCGTCGTTAGGCTTTCTTGACGATGGAAACTCCGACACTAACGCGAATTCTTGGAGAATAGTTCGATCTGTAGTAGTTTCTGCGCTGGCACCTGCTCAAGTCATTCGTGTGCAGCGCCCCACACAGAAATACACTGAAACTGTCGAAGGAGCTGTTGAGAAAGACGGTAAGGCGCAGGATTACAAGTTCTTCATCTGTGGTGGAGACAGCAGCGATGGGCGCAAAGAGGAACGAGTCTTTATTCATCCCGCCTCCAGCATGTTTTCCGTCGGCACATTCTCATGTCCATGGCTGGTTTATCATAGAATGATGAGAACATCAAAAGCATATATTCACGATGCAACAGAAGCATCGGCATATGCGCTGCTGCTATTCGGAGGCAAGATGGACGTGCAAGCATCTAAAGGTCTTGTTGTTCTTGATAACAGAATTGAGTTGTCAGCAAATGCTCGGATAGGTTCACTGATGGGCGGGCTAAGGAAGAAGATTGACTTGCTACTAGACAGCAAGGTAGTCAATCCATCTGTTGAGATCTCGGGCACTAATGAAATGAAGCTTGTTGTTGACCTATTGAGATTTGATGGACTAGGAAGATCCTGACCTCATAAAAAGTAAATGGAGCATGTGAAACCATAGATCATTTATAGCCATGGTTAACAGTAAATGTGACTTTGACACGCGTTCTTTATGTTAGAGGACTCAACCTCCCGGCACGCAATGCAAATAATTTAACCCACATTAACTGTACCATTTCCTACAACATTCTCATCCTCATAAAGCGGCCCCTTCCCCAACAAATACCCCCACCTCTCCGGATACTTGGCCACAATCTTGGGCACTTTACTAAAATCCGCCTCCTCCAAAAACTCCATAGTCCTATCAAGTTGTTTCCTCAAATACACATCCTTGCAATTCCGCACCCTATCCAAAATCGAGTCAGTATCCAACATTTCCGGATTATCCGGCAATACATCCGCATTACTCAGTATTTTCGTGCGTACAAAGTCCAATGTACCAAAGCACGAAGAACAATGTGTAGATCCATCTGGAATGTTTGTTCTGCAACGTGCTTCACGTGACGGTTCGCCATCTTGGTAACGTACTATACGCGGCCTTATGGTCCATTCATTCCTGATACGGCATTTGTAATTGTAATAAAAGAATCCCTGTTGCGTCGTTAGACAAATGGGTGTGGCGCGCAGTTGCAGTTCGTTAGTATTGCAAGCCAACTCTTCTATTATGTCCGTACGTGGAATTTCATCCAAATCGGCAAACATTAGAAGATCTTGGGGTTGTAAATCGAGCAATCGTTGTATTCCCGGCCATACTTGGTCACGTTGGGCCATTTCAATGGCATAGGATCCACTGTAGGTAGTTTGCTGACTAACCTCGGGTGGTATCACGTTCACAACCATTTTAGACTTGAATTTTTCAAAGTCTGCCATGTGCTCGGTGACATATAATGTCTTGGGCTCGATAGGTTCGTTCTTGAAAGGGATGGCCTTCCAAGAGATGGTGGATTCGTTGATGAAGAAGATGTCTACCACGTTCCATAGTTCGTTGAGACGGAGTTCGAGCGAGGGTAGCTCGCTGTTGACCCAGATGACATCGATGACTTTTCTACGTGTTGAATTACGTGGACACTGCGGTGTGATTTCTATAGGGTCGAAGAGAGCCCCGGGCCGGTTGGGATCCAGAATCGGAGGCTGATTTGAAGGAAAAGTAGTAGTAGTATTTGCGTTGTGAGAAACGTTGACATTGTTGTTGAGAGGAGCATGTGAGTGGTTCATCAACGTTGGCGCTACATCGGCGAATATATCGCTGACGACGGGGATGAACCGATTCGTGTTGGAAACGTCCGTTGAAAGTATGGTGCATCCTACTGCAAAGATGGCTAGGAGAACGACGAGCGGTTTGGAACCGTTTCCTCTTCGAGAGGAGAGCACCCTGGAGGAGCTGGGGGTACTCATTTTCAGGTGTGCTCACGGAGCTTTTGGCGCCATTTGTGTTTTCCCATGAATTATAAAGGTAACATAGATAAGATCATTATATGTATACCTATAACTCTCTTAAGCGAGTGTACTCAAGAACCAGCCGCTCAGCAAGCACGAACAGCGGTTCAGGTTTCTCGTGCAAGTTATGAAGGATGAGGGAGGAGTAGGACGAGGGCCCAACTATTACCTCAAGTATGCCCTCACAGTAATGGGAATCGGCATCATCGCCGTCTCATTAAATCGACTTTTGCTAACATCCAACTGCAATAATCCAGCCTCCACCGATGAACTGAAGCAGCAGTTACGGCAGCACAACGCATCCTACTCGCATACTAACAATAATCCTCCTCGTGTACAATCCAAACTGGCCGACGGATGCTACCACATCTACCTCGACGTGGGCGCCAACATCGGAGTCCACACCCGATTCCTCTTTGAACCATCCAAATACCCAAATGCCAAACATGCCCACAGTATATTCAACGATGAATTCAATTCCACGAGGGACAATCGAGACTTGTGCGCTTTTGGCTTTGAACCCAATCCAAATCACGCCAAGCGTCATGAGGCTTTGATAGAAGCTTATAAGGCAATGGGGTGGAGGTATCATTATATACCTGCGGCTGTATCGAATGAAGGTGGTAACATGACATTTTACCATAATCACGATGAAAAGAATGAAGAATGGGGGTTTAGTGATCATGATTTAAAAGGTGGTGGTAAGGCCGGTGAAGAAGTTGTTGTGCCTAAAATTCGATTGGCAAATTGGCTCATGGAGGAGGTGTACCATCGACAGCTTCCCGATAAAGTGTATGGAATTTATGACAAGGGACCGAGGGTGGTGATGAAAATGGACATTGAATCACAAGAATATGCAGTCTTGCCGGATG
Organism: Cyclotella atomus; assembly: GCA_036939935.1. Classification (NCBI taxonomy): domain Eukaryota; phylum Bacillariophyta; class Thalassiosirophyceae; order Thalassiosirales; family Thalassiosiraceae; genus Cyclotella; species Cyclotella atomus. The sequence goes on from JALLPI010001302.1 coordinate 10,635, forward strand.
TCATGTTCTCAGGATCACTGTGTAAAACTGTGCACACAATATTTGGAGAGTATCATCCCTGGGCTATTGAATACGATGAGGATCCAAGGACTGGTCGGGGAGGTTTGAGTATTGCCAGAGGAGAGGGACCGGGAAAGATTAAGGATTTTGTGTCCTTTTTTCATTCTTTTAAAGATTGTGAATTGAATACGAAGTTTGTGGAATTGGATGATGAATCGTATTTGCATGATGGTGTTCCGTTTCCTAATGCTACTCGGTAAAGCTGGTTATTGAACCACACTTAGTTGAGTGTTAGAGTTTTTTTTTACATTATCGCTATACATTCCTAAAATTCAAGTAAGGTTGAATTTGAATGATTGATCATTCAATGTAATAAACCACAACAGTGCAACAACCAACCATTTGCAGAATAAAGAACCATATTGCCATATTAAACTAAACTAGCCATCTGACTGTAGATGTAGATTGCGGGGAATAAGAACAACAGGTCATTAGAACATTCACTCCGAGTATCTGGGTATCTTTATGTTCCAATTCCAATTCTTCCCAATAGTCCACCAGCACACCGTTTGACTCATCTTGATGAGACAATTTTAACGGTGAATATTTATAATGTTAAAGACCAGCATCTTTGTGTGTCTTTTAACATTTAGATGTTCTTATTCCCTGCAATCTACGGTAATGAGAAGCTTTATTTTTGATATTGATGTATAACAGTTTTAATAGCTTTAGAGCTAGATACAACATCTACGTACGTCTTTACTGGTGGCGTCCTTCGCTGGCATGTGTTTTGTAGTGTTAGTCTAATTCTAACATTTCTGGAGAAGTTGGGGGCTAGCATATCCTCTGGCTCATCAATCAAAAGACAACAACTCTAACCTGTCTTCTATGTTCTACTGTCTACCAAGTATCTGCGTAAAACATGAGGTAGAAATTATGGACAGGCAAGAAAAAGTCTTCCTTCTTCTTTGGGGTCAGATGACAGTAATGTCTTGTGGTGGGACTGTGCTGTGCATGGTTAAGGTCAACATGTATAGAGACATTTGAGATCTTTACAAGAAGCAACTTTTGATGACGCTATATATTATGGTTGTGCTGCTTATGATTATGTACCTTTTGTCTAACGAGTCCTATAAGCCTAAGCATTGTTGATCTCAGTATCCACGTTGATGCAAAAGAAAACATTGAAATTGAACCCAAGGATCAAATCTTGCCTAATGCAAGAAACTGTTTGTTAAGTTGTTCATTCCTGGTTATTTATTGAGGACTAAGAAAATAGAAATAGACGGCATTAAATTATACAGCAGCAAAAATGAGGTGTCGTGGCTGCAACTGCAGGTGCAAGGTGGTTTAATTTCCAATGTTCCAATTTCAGCCTAGATGTTGGAACAATTTGCTTCAATTGATGTTGATCCAAGATGTTTCTGAACAAGTCCAGCTAAAATTGCTCTAGTGGCACATGACACAGGCATAGAAGCAGAAGGGCCACCGTGAGCTATTTTCATTTTATGACAAAACCTCACTCATTTGTCTTCTGAAGACATTGAAACATGCTTCAATTTGGATGCTTTTAAGTTGTTTCTGAACAAGCCCAGCTTGAAAGTGACATTTATTACATTGCCTTCTTGTAACTGCTTTAAGTTTACGCACCATAATGATCATCATGGCATAGACAATGGACTATTAACAAAAACAATCCGAACAACATTGAGGAGAAAGTGAATGAGGTTGTAGTTGTAATGTCTGTATCAGGGTGAAGCAGGTCCTCCAATAGGATGCTGCTTATTGACATCGAGCCCTTCTACTTTGGCACCACTGGGAAGCAATCCCAGAATCTTTTCTCTACCTTATGCATGGGTTTTGAAATGAATGTGAAAGTAGAAAGGGCCTTATTAGTAGCTTTCAGCACAACATGACTAAGAGATGATAGAGCCACAACCACAACAACGCAAACGCGGAACAAACTCTATTGATCGACTATGAAACGTAAACTCATCATTCCATTGGCATCGCTACCAGCAACAGCAGCATTCACACCATCTACACCTCACAGCACACATTTACGTCAACATCCAACTACGTGTCATACTCGACAAAATACAAACCTGCAAGCAATAATAGAACCAGCAATCCCCTTAACCCTAGCCACAGCAGCAATCGGCACCTATTACTGGATTGCAACCTCAGACTCACGTAAAAAGCACTCCCAATACGCAGAGTACCAATCACAACAGCGTGAACTGCAAATACAACGCGATAAACTAGCCCATATTGAACCAAAACCAGTATGGACACTGGACGAACTATCCCAATACGATGGCAAAGACGACGAATCCGGACCGATACTACTAGCTGTCAAGGGTGATGTATTCAATGTATACAAGGGACGGAATTTCTACGGACCCGGTGGTGAATATCATATTATGGCCGGACGGGATGCTACTAGATTTTTGGCAAAGAATCGATTGGAGGAGGAGAGTGAAGAGGAATTGGGGGTGGATTTGAATGTTGGTGAGAGGGCCAATTTGGAGGTGAGTGTTTTGGGTATTTATGCTGCTGTGAGTTGTCTCCAGAAGATGTGATGTATCTGCTGTATGTTATGGGTTGGATTGGCAGCTTTTCATTGTGCATTCCGTTTGCATTTACGCATCGAACCATATGCTCAATATAATAACTATCATTGAATATTGCAGATGTGGTACTGGACACTAAAGAATAAGTATCAATTTGTAGGACAGTTGGAAGGTTATGATCCAAAGACAACCGAGATGTAAATGCATGGGTGATACCAAAACTGGTCTATTCTTGGTGCAAAAATGCTGGGCACGTTGGTGAAGAGTGCATTGCAACAATTCATAAACGGCCAGAGCACTTGCGTGCCACTGGAGACGATGAAATGCATCAAACATACCTAAAAGTGACGAGCAATACAATAGATATATTGTCATGATAGACGACCTTTTGACCCCCTAGATATTATTATCTACGGTTCAATTACAATAACTTTAAACGATCCTCTCTATACGTCAGACCAACTGTAAGAGAGAAATATATTTGGATGCATTGGATCAATGCACCCCCTTTAACAATTTGTAGGTTTACCCCCTGTGACGATGCACTATCTACAACGAAAAATACTTTTTCATCTCCTTAAAGTCCAAATCCCCCTTCCAATTTACATTCCCCCTCAACACCCTCACCTCACTCTCACAATACAACTAGCCTCCCTTCGCTTATCTCACCCTTAATGATGACCACTCACAGCATCCTCATCCGGAATATGAAGCATCTTAAAAAAGAGCCCCAAATCCTTAATATAATACGTGTTATCATCATTATGAATCGTAAACCAAAACAGCGCATGGGTCGTAGGATCATTGTACCCCACCACTCGACTATCCATTCGACTGGGGATCAAAATGGGTGATTTAAAACTGCCCGCCCCCTCGGGGGGCACAAGGCCGAGGTTATTATAGCCCTCCATGTTCTTTTCCTCGAGTTCGTCGAGTTCTTCGACGCCGTCGATGCCTAGGTCGGCCATTTCCTTGCGCAGGTCTTCGGGTGCGAATTCGGGGATGTAGCCCTTGGTGGTTTTGCGGTCGCGGTCGGTGGGGATGAGGTTGTCGGGTTCGGTGGAGCCGAGGATTTTGTCGAGGCCGAAGGGGAGGTTGGCCATGCTGCGTGCAGGTGTTGATGTGACGCGACGGGTGGCTGATAGTGTGGCTCTGTTGAAGAGCAGGGAGGTATAATTAGATTAGACAGCAGCAGCAATATTCATACAGGCATCTCAATCGACTGAACTGCCAACTGCCAATCCAACCAACATCAACGAATCTTTTTCAATATCTCCACTCCAAAAATGATCCGCTCTTCCCCGAGCTCCCCTTCAGTTCAGAGCATCCAAATGACGCAATAAATCTCACCTTCGGAGGGATGAAGCAAGCATGATTCTATTATTAAGGAGTGTATCTGCAGCAGAGGCAGGATGGAAGACGGCACAACGACAGCAGAAGTCTCAACGTTGAGAGAAAGAAAGAAAAGTGGGCAAAATAGAGTCTGGCCGTCGATAGTGTGATAGCTGACGGAAAAATCACGTTTTCGGTAGGCTATACTACTTCTTAGGCTAATGCGGGAATTTGCCCGCTTTTTTCTCCTTACCCCTTTTAAGTCAACTGTAACTTTGATTGACTTGACTGCAAGGATGCAATACTTCTTTGGTAGTTCATTAATGTATATGAATATTATATTATCGCGAGAATTGATCATTAAGGATTTGGATCCAATGAGGGGAGGCCCCATCACTCTGTACAAACAACATAAAATACCATTCTACTGTTCTCCCCCTCTCATCAGCTGTACAACCATTCTCAGACATGTCATTGCATGCTTTCTACGCACATTGGTTGATTCGTCACCCACATCATCTGCAGCAGCAGTGGCAGCACTCAAAACTCGCAATGCCTTATTGGCAACATCATCCGATATCTTGGTCATTTGACATACAAATGCCAGCTTGGGCGGCAAGTCTCGAATACACATGCTAATAAACTTGACTATCATGTCCAATGACCAAGCTTGCATCTTGAAGCAAAGATTTCGAGTCAGCAGCAACGAAGTTTCGGTAGGTGCTTGAAGCACCGGAGAGTCAAGTATATCGAGTTGATCCATTTGAAGTGAGCTCCACCAAAATGCTACCTGTACTGCGAAGACCTCGAGGCTTAATGTATCAATGCCCTTGACTAGCATGAGGTCAAATAAGCTTAGGATCGATACCTTCAATTCAGATATAATGGAGAATTGGTGTCCAAATGCAACCAAGGATGTTAGGGCCATTCTTATTGTGTGATTCTCCGATTCTGAACCAGTGCCAAGCCACTCAAGTCTTGATATGATGTATAATTCCACTTTTCGTAGTACCATCGACTGCTTCAATACAGGGGAACATACAGAGAGACCAAACAAATTGTCATTGTTGACTTCATACTCGGAAATAGTTGAAGAGTCGGATATCTCATTGACACATTCAGCATAGGCAATCCACAGTTTTTCCGCATCTGATGTTGCTTCGTAACTCTTGGGAGATGGACCAGCGTACTGACACATGTCTTGGAAGAAGGTCGATGTCAACAGTTTTTGAATGCATCGGAGAATTGCCGGCGAGACTACATTCTTCTTCGCTGAAGAGCCCACAGACACCAAGAGTGTTTTGAGCCCCACAAAGTACTCTATTGCACTTTGAGCGCGGAATGCCGAAGCAAGGTCGTATTGACACGTCGTCCACAAGTTCGTTAATGCATCTTCGCCCGAGCTTGTTGGAAGCTGAGGAATCAGATCGGAAATCGCAGCCATCATTAAAGGCACATTGCTCGAGCCCACAAGTTTGTGAAGGGCTTCGGGAGACATTTTGGATATACGTGTGTATAGGTCGACAAAGCCTCTTCCATCAAATCCAACGCGGCGTCTACTTACAAGCTGTGATGTCAAGAGCTTGATGCAGGATGTCTTGAGTTCAAGTTCTTCCTTGTTGCAGTCGTTCAAGGTGACTTCGATAACTCTGCTGACGCTACCGGGCAAAGCCACCGCCTCGAGAGATTGTAAGAGGACTGACAGTTTCTTGGATGCTGATGTTCTCGTTGCATCACCGTAGGCAGCAGTTGTGATGATAGAGTGGGATGCATTGATCCTGATTAAAATGGACAACATCAGAGTATCTTCTTTGCCCTGGAGGATCTCGTTAAAGTTCACACTTCGATCGTTCATTGACTTTTCAACTGATTTCTTAACCTTCTTGTCTGATGCTTTCATTCCACACATTAGACCTAGCGAGACCATCGCTGCCTCTCTTGTCTTGGTGTCCTCTGAATCATTGAGTGCTACGACTTTCAGAAACTCTGCAGTTGAAGCTACCAGGTATTTTTTCGTGTGTGTATGAAGGCCAGGGCTCAAGAAAGACAGACCCCGCACTTCGCCAATGAGAGACGTGGCCGACAAAATAGCCAGCTGTCTTCTATCACCCGAGACTTCGCGCCCAGGATCCATAATCGCTTGGATAATATTTTTGACGGCCTCAGTCTCTGCTTCCATCATTTCAGCTCGTGACCGTAACTGACTCAAGTTGGCTATCGCAAACACCATGTGTCCGAGCGATGGATCGTCTACGGAATATTCCAAACGACTAGAAACAGAACTGATCTCGTTCGAAAGATCATTTTGATCTCGAACTCCTGCCTCAATGCATGATTTATAAGCCGCGGGCAATGCAAATGCTTTGCCTGATTTCCATGGCAACTTGTCAATAATACTTAAAATGCATCCTGATAACTCCGCATCTAATGCCGCGATTGCTTGAAATGATTGGCCTAATCCGATCATCAAACTATTTAACGTGTGGAGAGCTCTGTCTTTCACAAATGGTTCGTCAAATTGGGCACATTCTTCTTTCAAGTCCGTAGCAGACCTCTCGCTCAGGGCACATGCCTCCAATGAAGATACCGTTGGGCTGGAGAGGGTCAGACAGTTATTAAGCGAAGATAGAAACAGGGAGATGACACGCCGTGCCTGCTTTCTTCGCCATGCATCGGATGGATCAGATCTGGTCAAATTGCCATCTTGAACTAAGTGATTCACAAGCACACTCATTCCGAACATGACTCCAAAAGCCACTTGCCCGTCAAAAAGGCTGGCGAAATACTTTTCGAGTCTATCAATAATATCTGCAACTCTCGAGTCGGCAGAGTGACTCAGCTTAGATGCAACGAGACATAGGCAAAGCAACTTGACTTCTTCTGAATCGAACATTAGTGTATCAAAGCCTTGTAGTATTGAGTTCTGGATCGAGGTAGCCTCATCCGCCATTTCAGGATGCAAATCTGTACCCACCCCAACGGCAAACAGTGCTAAAGCAACATATGCTTCCTCACCACTACTAACCCAGCTTTGGATCTCTGAAATTGCCATGCGAAAAAGCTCTTGCTGTTCAGGTTCACGATCAATAGATCGCTTCAAACTGCGCATGCCATCCACCAAAGCCATGATATGAATCGCCTGCATGTGCGGTTCTGTAAAGCGCTCACTAACAAAGTCGGCGAAGAGGTCACTCAGCTGGCTAATCATACTTTCTGTCGACAGATTCCCATCACTAATGGAGCACATCAGTGCAGTGGAAGTTGAGGCATTCGGATCGTCTTCATACATCCGAAGGATGGTATCGTAATCAGGGAGTGAAGCCAATGCCGTCTTGGCGACCCGGCGACTATCTCCCTTTTCTTTGTCCTTAGCCCTTTCCAAAATAGCTCCTCGGAATAGAGACGACCCGTGCGTTTCTTCCTCGAACCGCAATAATGTTACCATGATTGAGGTGATGCTTTGAATGGCTTCCTTAACCAAGCTATCGTGTTCCGACTCCGCCAAAGGCTCGCTGACCGTCAAAAGGTCCAGGCTTGTCAGCGTGATATGCTTAATATCTTCATATCTCTTCTTGGCATTAATCGCCTCGTCATCTGCACCCGAAACATCCCAAGATCGCAGCACCTCTGCATCCAGCCCCAAGAGCTGTGAATTGAAACCAGCCAAGCTCTTCAGAATACTCATTTTAACACTATTGCTAAATGACGAACCAGGTGAGAGTGCAAGATTGATCAACAATGTAACAGCTTTCGTAGACTGAGCCGATACAATGGGACCGCCTTCATTTTCTTCCTTCTCCTCCTCCTCTTCTTCAAAACCAGCTTCAGCTAGAAGCATAACAAATCCCTCCAACACCAAACCATCTCCCAAGATTTCCAGTAAATTGCCCATGTCGTCAAGGTCAATGCCCAGACGCTTCACCAACACTCGTATAACGAGATCAAAGTCCAATTCATCATTCGAGACCAGATACTTCAAAGACAAGAGTGCAAAGTACGAAACTGCTACCTCCTCGTCGTTCAGTCCAACTTGAATCCATACAACAATCTCTTCAATGTCGCGCAACAAATCCATTTTAGCCAGATCACTGAGGCTGGCCATTGCTGCGGTTCGCACGATGGGGTCCCTGACAATAAAAGAAGAGATGAGTCGGTTAGCATTCGTATTCAAATGCAGAATGACAATCCTCAAATGTCACATACTTTGACGCCAACGACTTTCCAATAATGACACGGATACGACTCCTCAACTTTTTATTACCGGCACACATCCCCGGCAATATCCTCAAAACAGACGAACGAACCGAGGCCGGAATATTGTCACCGACTAGGGAAGATAGAAAAGTCCATGCAATCGATGCTCCGTGGGGGTCGGATACGATTGCCGAAGAGGAGAGGAATTTGATGGCTTTTAGGAGCACCTCAGTCGATCCATTGGATATGCAGATTCGGGCCATGTCGACTATAGAAGGCACTACTCTCGCTGACATTCGCGGGTGGATTGCCAATAAGGAAGATAGCAGTGCAAATGGATCTGTTGTTGCTGCATAATCATACGACGAGAGAAGCATGATACGTAAATGTGACAGTCCAATCAAGAGTGCTGCATATTGTTCCGATAATGACAACGGACGTCGTTTCCAATTGTAGAGCAGCACCGATTGGTCATTCACGTTTGCCAAGGAGGATGTCATGATACTGACTAAATATCCATACTCAGACCCCTCTTTCAATGATTGAGACAGAATATTGATCAAATGAGAAGAGGAATCATTATCAATCTTTTCCTCTCGTGATATTGTCCCGGCATTCATCAAGAGTGACTCTCCAAGCCTCTTCAATTCCACAGCGCCAACTGCAGCAGTAGATCGAGCACTGAATATATTTCCAATAGAGCATAAAATTCCTCCAATCCACATCATCAATACCGACGAAAGTGGTGCACCTGAACTAGCAACCGTTGCAGGACGGACAGTCACCAAAGTATGATGTCCTTGCGTAGTCACATCCGATGGCACATACATCGTCTTGACTGATGTATCATGTCCATATTCTTTCGATCCAAACACTTGCGACAGGATTTTACACAACATGTCAATCTCATCATTGTCATGTAGACTTAATGCCAGGGAACCCAAACGAATTGCGAGTGTTGCATCTATATATTTTTGTAAAGTATGCCTCGGTAAACCGACAACAATGCGATAGAGCGCCGAATATATGGAATACATATCCGTAGTATTGGAATTAGAAGTAGGGAAATGAGGCAGAATCCTCAACAAAGTATCAAATGATGCACTCAATAAATCGACGGTGACAACATCCTTATCCCAATCGGATTTACTGTTGATGAGTTGGATGGTATCGCATAGGCCGCGTAGCCATTCGTATGCCAATTCTGATATACTCTCTGCATGATTGTTGTTGCTGCTGCCACCGCTATGGCTGCTGCTGGGGCAGTGTATAATTTGACCGAGATACGATACCAAAGAAATAGACAGATATCGAACCACATGAGCAATCATTTGATTGGTCACATTCTCCTCTTTGTCACGTAATACTACCGCACATGCCCTTAACACTTCATATAGTAACAATTGACGTTCCATTGTTGTTGTAGTGTCGAAGGATGAACTATGAAGTCTAGCTTGCAATAAAACGACATGAACTAACGGACTGATTTTATCGACAAACAATCGATAGATTGGAGCATCAACACCACCACCAACAACAACAACAATACCAGCGGTTGAAGCACTGATCACCTCCATTCCCTCGGAAGAAAGACATTCCACCAATTGTTCCTTGAATGTAGACGATATAGCCGATGTGACATCCTTGACTGTATTGATGGTGACAAGTCTTATCCATTGCTTACGAGAAGAGGATTGTTTTAGCATTGTGTACATTGCTCCACTATTTTTTGCGGTAGTATTAGTGGATGTTGCATGGTTTAAGATGATGGACGCATACCCCTTCAAGCAGGAGTTTAATATTGGATATCCTCCATTACTATGTGGGGCGTGCACCAATTCTTCGATGTAGATACACCATTGCATCCATTGCCGAGTGACAAATGCACGTCTTGTGTCTAGTAAGAAATCATCACCACTAATGAGGTCGTCTTGATCTGATCCAGTATTGCCCCAGAGCAATGTGATCAAATGACAAAAGAAGGACGAGGCAACAGAGGCATACGATCCCCTATTGCATGTCTGTTCCTCCTCTTGGCATACCAGTGAATTGAGGATGGTCTGCCCCGCTTCGATGGCGGTCTGCTCACCATTATCGGCAGCTGCGAGAACATCATTCAAAAGCCTGACATACGAGACGGCCAATGCCTCGCCCAGCCCGCAGTGGATTTCATCCGGCTGTGACTGATTTCGGAGTGTGTTGTGAGTTTGATCTTGGCTTCCGTTCGTTTTCGTGCCTGCTGTCTTGTTGTTGCTGCTGTTGCGTTTTGCGTCGGTGTAGGAAATGAAGCGGGAGCCGGAGTGGAGGCGGCTTAGTATTGCTTCGATCTCTTTGGTTGTCATCCTTGTGGTGGGCTCTCTATCTGTCTCTAGAGAGAGAGAGCTCCCTAACAAGCAAGTGGTTGGTGGTGTGGCCGATCAAGCGTCTTTTGGATATTTGGTCTTTGGTGGCGAGGAGGGCGAAGATGGTGATAAAGTTGAATATGAGCGATAAACTTTAATTCTACATACGCAGCTTGGGCACTTCACCGTGGCTATTTTTTTCGTTGCAATTTTAGATAATATTATGATAGCTTAGCTATTTGATATTCATTCGGATATACTTTCATGCATAACTTATCGTTAATGAATGTACTATTGTATTTTTTGTTTATTTAATTCATTTTCATTTGTACAAACAACAAAATCTGTTCTCAGCAATTGAAATTGGAATGTAAGCTGTTA
>JALLPI010001303.1:0-10554 GCA_036939935.1 Cyclotella atomus
AGGTGTATCTATTCTTGTTTCACCTCTCGGGAGACAGGATGATTGAGACTGGAATTGATGGACTGTCTCGTGGAGACTTTGAGTCTGGAATGATGTTGGGCTACGATATCCGACATTACTTACCTCTGGCACGAACAGCCTTTTAGGTAGCCGGCTGTACTTTGGGGAGAAGACTATCATGGCCCTCTTGATCCTGAGGGTTGGTTTTAGGACAGGTACCTTCCTGGTATTCACGTGTGGATACCACCACCGGGCGCTGCACTGATTGCTCTGAGACAACTCGCGAGAACTTGACAGAAGCGGCGTTTTGATGTTACGCATGTTGTTTTGATTCAGAGTATTTTGTACCGGGAAGAGTGGCAGAGTTGTTTTGAAAAGGAGATGGATTTGTGGTTTGTTTTACATACTGGCTCGGTTTGGCCTCACACTGCTCATGAACCTCTGCTTGTTGGATTATTATTCCCCATGAACAGGTCATATCCTTGGTATCTCTGCCTGGAAACCCAAAAGGTGGTGGAAATCGGAAGGGATTTGTCGCGCCTGTCAAAAACGTGTCACATACAAGTCGGGGATTATCTGCGCCAACTATGGAGTGACCCATGGGCGCTTCCCCAAGTGCCAAGGAGCCTGGTGCGGTGACTGTTTCAGAGCTCATGAGCTGGATTGCTTTGAAGTGAAACTGCCCAGAGATTTCAACGGAGCTTCATTGGCAGAAGTTGAGGATGAGAAACGTTTCAAGGTAGCCAGGGCAGGAGATCATCTCTGCTGTGCATTTCAGTGTCCTAATCAATGATTCATCTTTATTCAGAGGTTAGAAACATGAAGGCATCTTTGATGCAACCTTCTCTCGTTTGCTGAAGGGCTGACAGGAGATACTGAGGTTTTAGTTCAGACGTCAGAGAACTTTTGAGCTCCAGAGGACAGGCGAAAGGTGTGTAGCAACATAGTATTGGAGTGTTCTACAATGTAGCCCTACCGACTACATTGGGATTGACTTCCAGCATGGAGAGAACTCCCTCTAATCACATGTGGCGTGATATCTCCGTCACACAAGTGAATGAACCAAGCTGGAACGCTCTTTCTTTGTTTGGTTTGGTTTGTGTACTGAAACGCAATCCAGAGCCAAGAGGGTTGGTGCGGTGTAGGAACCCCGACACACAACGTATGCTTACATACTGTCGCATAACGAATCTAGTTAGAAGTTGTTAAGTAAACTTCTGGGTCTCTGAACACTACTTACCCATCTCCCTTCTCATTCCTCTGCGTTGATGATTCGTGTGCTCTCGCTCCAATTGTTTGTCGCTCCATCGCGTTCGCTGGCCCTTGGCAGCTTTCTTTTTGGTTCTGGATCGTGAGGTGATTTCATTGCGTTCGCGCGATCGCTTTTCGATGAAGTTCGTCATTGGACGTCGATTCGATTCCCTTCTCTCTTTGACATCTTGTGGATCGTTCTTTTGAGTTCTTTTTTGGCCCGGCTTTTCGCTCTTTGGCGACTCGGAACGATTTTCCATTCTTGGTCTTGGTTCATCGGTTCACGTCTCTCTATTCGATTTCGTTCTCCATTCGATCGTCGATCGTGCGTTCGCATTCGATTCTCTTCCACTTTCTATTCGTAATTCGATTCCGTCCATCTTCAGTATCGTAGCCCTGCCCCCTTCCCAGAGTCGCTACACGGCTAAATAAAAGATACTACATAATTTCGACATGAAGAAGAAATCCACGTTCCAATTCACGAAGTTACTTTATTAGGTACAACGGCCGTGCATTTATTGTACGAATCAGTGCGAATCACCCATTTTGTTTCAATAGCAAGGTATCATGAGCAAGTTGTTGGGAGAACAAATAATCTTCTAAAAGTGTAGCGACTCCGCGAGAACGAAAAACATGAAGCTGTCGACGATACAATCTGCCAAACAATCAGAAATCATGAAACCCGTGCGCCCATGGAATCCATATCTCCTTTTCTTCCAATTGGAAAGAGCGTGGCTTTTGCAAAACACTGGTTCACCTGATACAGATGAGGCTTCTCATATCACTGAAGGGCACGAGTTGGGGAGACTAATTGACCCATTGATGCCAATTCGCTATCGCGACATCTACTTGTCGAGGACTTGGTATGTTTCAGCAAGCAAAAAACGCAAGCATAGAAAAAGTCATGGCAAGATTTCATTCCACAACATCTCACTCAGAATTGCAGAAAGATGGAATAAGCTAAAAGAGATTGACCCCGAGACCGAGAAATATTGCGCCAAGATTGCCAAGCGAGAGATGCAATCTTACAAGAAGAAGGTCAAGATGTACGATGAAATCACTGACACCGATGCGGTGAGAAGTACCCCCAGCTCCAACATCTGTGCATCTACAGGCAGCTACTCGTCACCAATTGCAAAAAGGTCGTCAGACTCCCCCATTCTCAAGTTGCAAAACCAAACAAGCAGTGCCAAGGAAACAGAATCTTCTGGATTGGTATCAACAAGTTCTTTCATGCGCAAGGAGCGCTCCACTTTAGAAGTAAGCTCCGATTTTTATTTCACCTTGACGAAAGGTAGGGGCAAGCTTAATGAGACCGGATACACGTCCATCGAAGTCAAAACTAGCCCAGCCCCCAATCGAAAACCCACAGAGGAAGCAGAGTTCTCGTTCATCCCAATACCTGCTTCGTTGCTCGAACAAGAAGATGAGTTTTTGAAGAGATGCCAGAAACGAGCAAGGCTTCTACCAATAGATAGTTTCAGGCAATTTGAGTGTAACCCAAGAACAGACTCTGCTTCAAAGAATGATGTAGTCTTTGATTCAACCGACAGGCGCAGCTTTTATGCACTTGATGAATGCAAAAATTATAATATGTCTAGGAAGACGTCTCCATCTGATGCGTCACAAAGCTTATGTGAAGACATATCACCTCTACAGTTGGGAGACTCCATCAAGTTTACTGAAGACGATTCCGAGATGCTCTTAAAAGCTCTATTCTAGTTTTTAATCAGTAAAGTTTGTGCACACTGCGCAATAAGTTAATTAATCGATTTAAGTACCTCATAAAATGCTCGTTGCTACTGATTAGGTTATATTGCAATGCTTCCCCGCTACCGCTACATTCCAAATCTATAATGCAGCAGAAGATAACCCACTTACTAAGTATTAGGCATTATGCATTCACAATCAGTGATAATTGCTCAATTATACGATGTAATACTATGCCAACACCAGCACGCACAAATGAATTCAGTGCATCGTTTCGCTTTTAACCAATGTCAACATGGTACATGGGAGAGGCATATTATACGGTTACTGACTTTTTCATAACGCCATCCGAGAGAAGCCAGCCTCCTCTAGATGAAAACGCTAGACGGATAATTTGGCCCCGGTACATTAGACGGTTCATGAAGTCAGAAGAGCAAAACTCAAGTCAACTCAGCATATTGTATTCAGTTTTTAGCTGGTAGTTCGTTCTCAACAATTGGAGCTCATTCTCAATTGATGGCCCCGATCAACTGTTCATCTAATTTGTTTCACTACTTAGCAAGGAAGAGCGGTGGCACAACACTAGATCGACACCTCCAAGCAAGCCCCGAGCATTGTTGTGGAGGCGATGGGTGATTGTATTGGCCGCAGCGATAGTATCGTAGAAAATGGCGGGAAAGCTCCTCCTCCTTTTTTCTTATTTCTCCTTTTTTGCTTGAGCGATGAAGCCGCGGCACCTCTACCTCTCTCTATTCACCTACTACGCACTCTCAGGAGGGCGCTTTACAGCTCCCTTCCTAAAGCATCAGTTGCACTTTCACGAGAACTGGATGATTGGTCTATCACTAGCTTTGCAAATCTTGATTGGAAGCATCTGCAGTTCTTACTTTGGAATATTGGCTGATAAATGGGATGCCAATAGTCACGGATGTCACGGAAGATTATGGATTATGTTTGGTGGCTTGACGGTTTGCACTGTGGCAACGTTGATGCACTTGATTGCTTCCGAATTGAATGAAGATGAGGAGGTGTACATCTCCACAAACAATCTGGCATTTCATCTCGTACTGAGATGTATATTTTCAATTGGAGTTTCAGCTACATCTCCAGTATTGAACGGGTTAACATTGGCTCGTCTTGAAAGAGACGGAAGGAATGCCAATGAATTTGGAAAAGAGAGGTTGTATGGTGCAGTTTCTTGGGGACTGGCCAACTCATTCTTTGGTGCGGCAATAGATACTTGGGGGTTCAAGATTGTCTATCTTACTACTTTGATATCATTCATTGGTTGTGGTCTGACATTTTATCTTTATGCGAGAGAAGATGATGCAATCCTTGTTAGAGACTTAGATGAAAATCGATGTATACAAGATGTAGACAGTCGAATAACTAGCTGTTCAACAAATGCAGAGGAGGCACAAGGTGACAGTCATTTCGAAGAGGAAAAGAAGTTCTCAGATGAAGACTTTGATATGAAAAGTAAATCCAGCAATTCACAAAAAAACATTCCAACTGATGTGCAGCCACCGCGACAATTCTCGATTTCCTTCCTTCTCAAAACTCTAGTCAATCAACCCGCACCTTCGCTCAACATATCCTACATCATTGCACTCTTCACACTCTACATTGGAATGTCGGTTGTGGAAAATCTAATCTTTCTCTACTTTGAATTCTTGGGTGGATCAAATGCACTGTGTGGATTAACCGTGGCAGTGACAGTCCTGTTCGAGTTGCCAATCTTTCATTATGCTCCAGACATATTGAAGTGGATGAAGTCTCCAACCTGGATGTTTCAATGGGGTTGCCTGGCATATGTAGTGCGAGTAATTGGCTATTCGATAGTACCAGAAAGTCACGCCCCATGGGTGTTGTTGTTGGAGCCTTTGCATGGCTTTACAATTGGATTTGTATTGACTGGCAGCGTTGCTTTTGTAGATAGTTTGATGCCGAAGGGATATGAGTCTAGTGGTCAAGGTTTCCTGTCGACTGTGATGGGACTCGGGCAGTTTGTTGGCCTTTGTATTGGAGGAGTCTTGGAAGGAAGAGTGTTGTATAGAGTTTTGGCAGGCATTGTGAGCATTGGAAGTCTCATATTGGCAATAGGCCACCGATTGTCTGTTAGACCTACATCAGAAGGAACTTGTCTTGGCAATGTTCAAATGAGCAGATCAACACCAACCGTTACAAAGAAGAGTTTATCTACCATGCTGGACCAAATCAAAAGTAAAAAGGTCAAGAGAAAGTGTTCAGATGTGAATGTTGCATATGCAGTCGTTGCAGAGCCTGTTGCACTGGAGAATAATGATCAGGGGTTTGAGATCTCATAGTATGAACTGCCAACAATGGCTTACACACTGGATGGGAGACCATGTTTGAAATACTGTACAGTAATAAATATCTACTGTAAATTGTTGTTTAGAATTGTCTTTGTAGATCTGCTTCGTCATCCAACTCTAACAGTTCCGACCAACATCCTCATCAACACAATGATATTTACAATCTACTTGGCAACCCTAGACATCAAATCTACCACCTCCAGACCAGGCTGCACCCCAATCAACAATTCATTCAACCTACTCATCTCCAAAGTCAACACGGCACCCTCGCAATCATTAATCCCATACGAAATGATCAAGGTATCACCCACTACATCCAATCCCGATGCAAATTGTATAATATCTCCATCTTGATACAAAGTACCGGTAGCATCCTCCACAGATGAATATTGCGCCTGGAACATGAATTCATTTGACAATCGTTTCAATTCAAACTTGTTCTCCTCATCCGCTGTATCAGACTGTCGAATGGTGAAAAAGGCATGAGTATAATGATGACCGTGCAATGCATACTCGGAACTCTTTCGATCTTCCGGCCGATGAAAATGGGCAATACCGAGTAATTCTCCGTTGGGTAGTGGAATCATGTATCCGTTTGTGCCGTGTATATGCGACTTTGGTTTTCCCTTCAGTCTACGATGATTTATGGATGCTTCACCGAGTCGTCTGGAAGAATGAAGTGTATCCAAAGGAACATCCACAACCGTCACTGGATCCACCCAAGTCAACGCCTTCAATTTATCATCTTGTGAAATCAAGGCAATGTTTCTTCCGCAACATACTCTCACAGTTTCACTGGCCTTGACATGCGCTTCTAACGCCCCCGAAACGGTATTATATTCGAAATGTACAGGATTGTGAATCTGATCATTGTATCCAAATAATGGTCCATTACGGTACAATACCCATATTTGTCGATTGTGAAAGAAGAATCGGGGGTCATCGAATTCTACATGGATTCGATTGTAGATTGTTCCATTTTGAGATGGAGGAAGTGCCCTTTTATTAGATCCATAGCGGGAATCTTGTTCTAATAATAGCGTAGTTTGTAATATTGTGTTGAAGGGTGGATTGGATTCGGGAGAGGAGTGGATGGATATTACGGCGCGTTTTCCATTGGGTACTCCTTCCAATGTGGAGAAATGGTAGGTGTTGACTTGTTCTGGTGATAGACCAAATTTGCATTGACCGGATCCAAAGACTGTAATGGCCATATAAAGCGAATCTAGCGAGTTAATCACCTTGGAGATTGGTTCGAGGTATTGAACATGATCGATTCGATTGGAATCGAGGGAGATGATGCTCGGATTGTGTCCGTCTGTAAATGGCAGTTGGTCATTAGATAGATTTTCCCAGGAGGTGGTGTCGATGCATAGTTTGGTGGCAGTCCGTTCTTTGGATGATGGGTGTAGAATGATGGGATATTGGCCTCGAATGTAGGTTGCTTCGGATAGAAAGGATCGCTGATTGGAAGATGAAAGGCCGTACAGTCGGTTGGGCGGATAGGTTCTAAATTGGCACTTGTCTGTATTGATTGCAGTAGTTTGTTGATTGACAGTGTGTTGATTGGCAGTTTGTTGATTGGCTGTTTGCTGCTTTGTTTCAGCAGCAGCAGCAGATGCAGATTGCTCCCCTCTTTTTAAATCGTTACCAGATGATTCGGCAAACGATCCCAAAGCACCGGGTCGAACCTGACCCCATTCCAAACTCTGCCCATCATTTTGCTGTACCACCCCCTCTTTTGCAAATTTGGCCTGCCGCTCGCTCATTGCTCCAAACGTCCACCAAAACGATACACCTAGTACGACACAAAGGGATACGAACATTCCATGCGTACGTAGCTTGGCTCGACGATATCGCAAATGGCGGCAGTGGAATACGGTCTCGGGATGGAATTGCACCTTTTTGGATGGAGTGATGGCGGGCTGGCGCAGTATCGAGGCGGGGACGAGGGGCTGGGCGTCGGTGTCAGAGAAGGTTGGTGGATCTGGACGGCGGCGGGGGCGGAATTCGGCCATTTTCTGGTTTTATCTTAGGATGGAGGCATAGGAAAGCAGCAGCCGCTGTTGTTGCTGTGTGTTTAAAAGAAAGGAGCGGGAAATGAAGAATCGAGGATAAAGGCTAATAAAGGTATGACTAATGTATGAACATGTATTTACCTCGAATGCTTGGAAGGTTTTTGATATCCCCTGAGTTAGGGTCCGTGGACTTCGTGCCATGCTGGCACAAGTGCTCTTGAGTACTACATGAAGAATATTGCAATGTCTCAGCTAGAAATTGCGTAGAGATTGTGCCAAGCCCACCCAAATTGAACGATAAATGTAATGATTTCTTTACTGGATTCTTTGTAATACCAAGATCATGCTTTTCTATTACATAGAAGAAATGGAGCATCTGTCAGAGATAGATCGTGACAAGTTTTACTACTTGATATCATTCCAAGTCAGCGACTCTCGATTCATGTACCTCTCATACGCATTGCTCTCCACCTCCTTCGCAATCCCTTCCTTTTTCTTCAATGCCACCACACTCCTTGCATAACCAATCACATAATAATAACCCAACACGTCTTTGAATATATTGTATCTGACCCAAAAATCATGCATGAGAAGCACCGACTCGGAATGGAGGTACGGTAATAACTTTAACGCGCATTGAACTCGAAACCTTCCATCTACCAATGCTACATCGAACTTTGTAATGTTGACTTGTATCATGGCCTGCGTTACAGAGTTGACATAGAGGTCCATCACGTTTTCTACATCCGCATCGGGAGTACTTTGTGGTAACTTTCCTACTGGCTGCATCATTTGTACGGGATTACCATTTATACCAACCAATTCCGGACAAAAGAAGTGGAGTTTGTTCTCTTCTCTCATGCACTTCACTCTAGGTTCTTCTCCAACTAGCTCACACCAGGGTGGAAACCCGTCAATGGCTATAACTTTTTCTGTGGCAAGTAGCGGATAGAAGGACGTGGACATGCCGCATCCCCATTCTAAATAGGTGGCAGGTTTAACATTCGCCATTAGCTTCGTAATGAATTCGAATTCGTCGGGAAACATCATTGGTCCGGTGTATTCAGTCTTCACTTCTTCACAGGCTGAGCTTGGCAAATTCAAGGATTGTCGATGGATGCGTGCTTCTTTTGCGACCTCATCAATCAATGCATTCGTTTCGATATTTCGTTGTATGTACTCTGAATTGTTTTGGGGTGGCCAGTATATATCATCTTGAGTTGTTGTAGAATAACTGAGACAGGATGGTGCAGGTAGTGATAACTTATCACGGTACAAGTTGTCAGTGCACATTTGTTTGACGTGCTTGCATTTCTCGGCGCAGAAGGATATGGTTTGCTTTGATTCCTGCAAAGATGAAGTGTGCATATCTGCTTTTGATATTGGGATTACAGTTGAAGTGGATGAAGTAGCAGTTTGGGTTGTTGCATACTTGGATGATGTACGCACTGTCGTGAGATGCTGCTGGTGCTGCTGCTTGCGTTGAGTAGTACTCTGCGTTGATGTCACTAACAGATGAACTCCCAAGCATACGAGCAATATTCCAGTCGACCCATTGAGGAAGCATCGCCATGATAGGCTGCTGCTTCTCTTTCTTGGCCGTGATGTTATTTCTATCCTTGCGATTCTGGATGAAACCATTGTGGCTATGGCTTCACACGGCGGCTTGATAGCTGAGGCAGGCTGAGGCGGAGGGGAGAGGGGAGGCTAAGAATCGAAGATTAACGCAAATAAGGGTATTGCTATTATAAGTCAATATGTATTTACCTTTAAATGCTTAAAAGTTTCTTGGTGACCAAGAGGCTGCGCAAGATGTAACCTGTGATGGAACCCATTTCCTTCCGCAAACGATCAAATATCAACTCGGGTGATGCGCAGCTTCATCCCACAGCCACCACTCATGTTTCCAAGGACAAGAAGTACCACGGCACCTCACTGTTCACGCCATCTCGAGTAAAGATTGCCGGCGTCATCATCGGCTCGGCTCTCGTATTCCTGGCGATTAATTCCAACATATCATCACTGAGTGTGCCGCCAAAGCATCCATCTCAATCAATCAAGATATCATCCAACTATGTCAAAGTCAAGACTAATTCACCTCATGGTGATCCACCAGAATCGACCACAACTATATCCTTCTGCGCCGAGAAATGTAAGCACGTCAAAGAAATGTGTACCACGGGTTTATTCCGAGACAAGCTATCACTACCTGCACCTTCCTGCCTCAAATACTCCATGACAACCAAAGACGACATCTATTGGCAAAATTATGATCCTATAACCAAGCAAGGGAGAGGTCCCTACAAAAAGAGGAATGAAGATACAAACCTGTTAATCGATTGGGGTGCAAAGCAAGCTAGTCTCAAACGTCAATCTTCATCCAATAACAATCTGAAAGGATATTATAAAGGCTTCAAGTGCGAAGAAATACCCACAAATTACACATCCCCAATGATGTTCCCCGAAGAATTTGAATTCATCACCAAATTATTGACAAATGCCCAATCAGCCACTTACCTAGAATGGGGATGCGGCATGTCCACGTCCTTCTATCCACTCCTTGCCTCAGAAAAAGTTATAGCCATTGACGGTTTTCCTCCCTGGTGTGAGCAAGTTGGAAAAGAACCTAGAGTGAAATGCATGAGAGAAGAGAACAAACTCCACTTCTTTTGTCCGGAATTAGTCGGTATGGATGGCAAACCTGTGAATATGATGCAGCCCGTTGGTAAATTGAATGCCAATACCTCCGATGAAGATGTATCAAGTGTGATGAATATATACGTCAATTCTGTATCGCAGGCTATGAAAGAGGCATCTGTCACTCAATTCGATGTAGCGTTGGTAGATGGTAGATTCCGATTGCAATGCGCGTTAAAGTTATTACCGTACCTCCATTCCGAGTCGGTGCTTCTGATGCATGATTTTTGGTTGAGGTTTCCGGCGTATAGGGATGTGTTGGATTATTATTATGTGATTGGTTATGCGAGGAGTGTGGTTGCGCTGAGGAAAAAGAAGGGGATTGCAAAGGAGGTGGAGTGGAATGTGTATAAGAAGTACATGAATCGAGAGTCGCTTACTTGGAATGATATCAAGTAGCAGAGTGATTAAACAGAGAGTTACTTACTGGAATGATAAAAAGCAGTTAAGTTGTTGCATGAGATGAACTTACAATGATATCAAATATCACTTAGTAAATCATGTTAAGGCTATAGTCTAGTTTTCAGTACGAACATGGATAA
>JALLPI010001304.1:0-10554 GCA_036939935.1 Cyclotella atomus
CTAACGCGTAGCTATTGTTGAAAATCGCGGCGTTTTCGACAATAGCTGTGACAGAGCGAGATGGCGGAGATGGGTGGCGGGAGGAGTGGAAGTGCACTTAAGGGACTATGGGTATGATGGTAGGAATTTTTTGGTGGTAGACACTTATAGACATGACTATAGTCATGTCATTTTAGCCACAACTAGCACTAGTTAGAGAGCCATTTGGTGGTAGGAGGTGTCTGATATGACTATAGTCATGTAATTCTACCGCCCGAGATGTCATGGATCCTGGTGTGTTGATGTTTGATTCGTCAAGATGTTGTGTTGAGAGACCTGTCCTCGAGCTACAACTGTACTCAATCGCAAAGCCTTTCATCCATGATGATGAACAACGATAGGCACCGGAAAAGGGGTATGCATACAATTCAAGCAAGCAGCACCAAATCGAAGCAATCTACAGCGAGATATATTCTATCATTGGTCATCAAAATATTACCCCGTGCAACAATTGCATCCGCGGTTTTGTTCCTCCTGCAATACCTCTATGTTGTTTACAGGACACCGAGGTTGCCACCACCTCCATTGTCTGGGATTGATTTTCCTAAAGATGGTATAGTAGTTCTGGGTGATGGTGAAGCGGAATCTGATGCACACGCTGCTTCAGATGAAGATTGTATTGGTTACACCGCCAAGAAGGGGAATGAATTTCGTCTCGCTCTGATTGGAGATTCTCCAGTTGAAGGTATTGGAAACAATCATCATTCTTCTGCATTGTGTGGAGAGACGGCGAATGCATTTGCCAAGCGAGTCTGCGATCAGCAAGGAAGATACGATTGTGTGCGTTATTGGTCGTTCGGGAAATCGGGATTAACTGCTGCTGGAATCGACTCAGAGATGGTCCCATTGCTACAGTCAACAGTTGATTTCGTGAATGAGACAACAGACACAACACGCGAACCTACACTGCATGTGATCGTACTTTTGTGTGGAGTCAACAATGTACTTTCTTTAAGTACACCTTCGTCATTTGCTACCGAAGTTGCATCCTTATTGACATCTATAAGATCACATCGCAGCCTTGAACAAACTCCAATAATCTTGCTTGGTCTTCCAGACTTTTCGAGGCTACCTTTTTTACCTGCTTGGCCAATGGCTTGGCTATTGGGTCTCAAGGGGAGAAGACTGCAGCAAAAATTAGAGGATCTGATAAAAGAGATTCGACACAGAACTGATTCGATCAATGTAGTTTTGGTTCGAATTCCAGAAGTACAAGACGTCATTGGTAGTAGAGGGTATCTTCGGCTTGACTCTAGCAATATTGGAGATGAGACAGCTACTGATAGGACTCGATTCATGTCTAGTTTTTGCCATCCGTTACTCAAGCATTTGGGACACGATGCTATCAATCCTAGCACTGTATCACATCTTGGTATCGATGATTTCTTGTGCGATGATGGTTTTCATCCTGGGCGATATGGGGTGAGTATCAGTGTAGAGTGCCGATCAAACCTATACTTTGTACTCATGTTGTCCATTCATATAATATCTCTCTACTACAGACTAAATACATTGGGAGTCTCATTGCAGATGCTTACAAAAAGTTGATCATTAGAAGATGGTAAGCACTGCACACACTTTTACTTCGTCTCCTACACAATTCATCATTTCAACTAATACTAAAACGGCCTTTATATCAACGTAGAAAGTTGCGCACAGAACAGAAACTGGTATAGCCTGACAAGCAACACTTATTCCTAGAGTCTCATGGAAGCAAACACCTCGTCATGTTTTGCAGTCTTGAGTAGCTCTCCATCAAACAAATCAAAGTCATCGTGAATACCAACACGAGAAAGATAGTTGTAAGCATCATATCCCATCTCATTATCAGGAAGCATCAATGGTGGAGATGCTTCCTCAATCTGATTTGATGAAGTGACCACATGCAAGCTTGCGTCTTCGGTCGTCTGGTTTGACGGAGTTACTGTTGCCGGTACATCGAATCGACTTGAGGGCACCTTATCAGGGGATATGGTGGATAATGAAGTCTCTGCCTCTAGGGGAAGTCTCTCTGACGGGACGTTATATTCGTAGGCATCCTCAAAATGTTGATCATCAATGGGTTCCTGTTTAATTGGAAGCGGATGCTTAAAGGGATCATTGACGAGTCCTTCCTTAATAAGAAGCGGAGGCATCTTCGAAGGAAACTCCTCGCCGTCATCATCGCCTCCATCCTCCACGTCCGATTGATTTTCTTCCTGAGTTACATTAGAGCTTCTAGAAGTAGTATTAGCTTCGCTGACTGCATCTCTTAGGGTTTGGCAGACTTTCTCCCGTGCTTCTCTCGTGGGCACCTGAACAAAAGTGCCATTGCCACTCTTCCTTAAAAATCTACCTGGAGGGTCCAATTCTCGAACCAGCTTTAGCACCCCACTGGGTTAGCACAAGAATGACGCCAATATCAGCTATGATATTTCAGTTCATTTGATAAGAAAGAGAGAGCAAATACACATACCGCGCAATCACTGCCTTTTGTTTCTTCGTTGCTCGACTATATGCCAGGACTCTATCCCGAGCCATGTTTCTTAGCTGCTCATTCCCACTATGCTGGTGATTGTGGCCTGGTACATCAAGTAAGAATGAACAGCACAATTAGCATCGTTGCAATGAATCTTCATCAATCCATCACAACGAAGAAAGAACAAGTGACAATCAAAGTCTAATGCACACACCTCCTCGACCCATGAGTATGTCGTTCTCGTGAACGCGAATGGAGTTGCCTGACATGGTATATTGGCAAGTAATGAATTGACTGAAGACAAACTATGAGACATCGATGTTGAGAGCAAATGTCGAATGACCAATGAGAGCTGTCATCACAAAACAGTCACATGAGAACTCGATCAACCTTATCACAGATTGAGTGCAGCTAATGTATGGACTGAGATATTTGAGAGTATTACAAATTTGTGATATTCTCACGATCAATTCTAATCGATGGATTGCACATGTTGTCAATTTTAGTTCTGATCTATTACTCGTGATACATTTGATTCAAATAAGTTGGGGCATTCATTTCTATGGAAAGTTTCTGTCAACACCCCAATGAAAAATGACATGCTTGTGTACATTTCCAGACTTCAACACTTTTAGACCAGGCAACGATTCCTTTAAAAAGCAATACCATATCTATCATAGTAATAAGCAGTATTAGATTAAGTTTATGTTGAGAATCTGTGTTGCCTGGCTCTGTCATACAATAGCCATACCTTCTTGCGTCATATCTCAAAGCTCACAGCACCTCTGTCCACGCAGCCATATTTCAAAAGCAAAGTTGCTTCATCACTACAAACAACACAGTATGATCATCTACATACCCATCTTGTATCCCAAAGCCTTCAACATCTCCTGATTCTCAACCATGATTGCCTCATAAAATTCATAAATGATGGTAACAGTAAGCAAAATACCAGTGCCAGATCCAATCGCTCCCATATAATCCGCCAACACTGTCAATACCCCTATGCACACTCCTCCAAGAGCTGCCGCAATGGGAATATAACGAGACAAAACTTTGGAAGTAGCCGTATCACGATGCCCTTTCATAACCACCTGCTGCTCCTTAAATTTCCGTGCCACATCTCGAACGCTCGTACCACTGACTTCGGTCCACATTCGTCCAAAAATGGCACACGCCGTAAGAGTGAACATTAAGTAGAAAACGGCATGGAATGGATCACGGAACATGGCTGAAAGAGTTGTGGGTGGACTAACATAGTATGCCAAACCTCCAGTCGGGATCAATGAGGTAGCATTGGAAGGAGCCTCCGCCCAAGTTCCCACAAACTTTGTAAAGATGGATCCAGGTGATTTGGTATACAGCATTTGCGAAATGAAGTACAGATTGGACACCATCGCCGTCTGAAGAATAATTGGCATATTCGAAGTATAAAACAATTTGATGGGGTATTTGTGCTCTGCCCCTCGCATCCTACCCGACTTGACATTGAGTAAAACCTTCCACCCTTGCATATAAATGCACAATGCAAATATCAAGCATGTCGATAGCAAATTAGTCAAATTCGGTAAATGCTGCCTGTAAAGTCCTTCCCTTATAGCCAAGATCTTGTTGGGCCTTACAATCATCAAATGAAAAAAAGCCAACACTGCCCCCTCGAACTCGGTCCCATTCCCAATATTAATAGTGGTAGGGCTGAATGCCTTCCACAAAATAGTTTCCGAGATATGAGCCGCAATGAATAAGCTTATACCGCTTCCGTACCCGTATCCCTTTTGAAGCATTTCATCCAACAGCAGTAAAATGAGTCCACTCATGAACAATTGTCCCACGATTAATAGGGCATTGCCCATCCCAATCGAGGTAATGTCACCGTACATCCCGCTTAGGACGTAGGCACCGCTCATGACGAGTGTGGTGAACAATCCCACCACCTTTTGAGCAGCAGTGAACAACACACGATCTTCTTTGTCGTCTTGTCGAAATTCAATGAGTTTAGACCCAGCCAATAATTGTAGGACCATTCCTGTGGAGACTAGAGGACTCACGCCCAATTCCATCAGTGTGCCCCGATTGGAGGCTAAAATGACTCTCATCCAGTAGAAGGGGTCAGAGGTTTTGGTACGAATGACTCCGTAGAGGGGAAGATTGGAGCATACCATGTAGATGAGCAATGCTAGGGCTGTCCAGAGGGCTTTTTCTTCTTTGGGGATTTTATGGGTTGGTTTTTCGATTTCGGGGAGGATTGGGAGGATGGGACGGATTAGGTGGAGGAGCTTCATTTGTGGTTTGTGTTGGGTGTGTGAGATGAAAAGGCCGCTGGTGAAGGTGCGAGAGGTGCAGGGTGCAGGTGCATTGCAAATTGCAAAATGAGCGGTGTAGTGCTGTACCCTAGCTATCAAATATTTGCGATACCTTTGTGAAAAAGCTCGTGATATCCTGTAGATGTTAATAACGTTACAGGTACTGTCGAGGCGAGAGAAACCGTCTCATCTACCTCTCTTTTCACTCTGCTTGTCTCTTGAGGTTTGAGGTCAAACAACACAACGATGAAGCTGCTCAAGAAACAAATCTCAGCCAAAGACGGCTCCGGCCTCATCTCTCTCCTCCCCACCACCCCCGAAGACCTCTGGCACACCTACAACCTCCTCTCCACCTCGGACCTAGTCCGATGCACAACCCTCCGCAAGGTATCCAAAGAGTCCTCCACCGGCTCCGTCACCTCGTCCAAGGTCCGTATGAACCTAACCATTGAAGTCCAAAAAGTCGAGTTCGACAAGGATACCCTACAAGTACGAATCAGTGGTCCCAACCGAGTAGAGAATGAGCATGTCAAAATGGGGCAGTATCACACTTTAACCTTGGAATTGGATCGACAATTCTCTATTGAGAAAATATGCTGGGATCAGATTTATTTGGATAGGATTGAAGAGGCTATACATCCCGAGAAAGAGGCGGAGGTGGCATGTGTGGTGATGGATGGTGGGGGATTGGCTCATGTATGTTTGGTTACGGGGAGCGTGACTGTTGTTAAGGGTAGGATTGAGGTGAATATACCTAAGAAGAGGACGGGGAGTTCGGCTCATGGGAAGAGTGTGATCAAGTTTTATGGTGAGTCTTGGTCATGCTGAAGTTTGTTGAATTCACGATTTTGGCTGACAACTGTGCTTTATAAATTTGATGTAGATGCAATTTATCGTGCTATATTGGCACATATTCCATTTGATAAGGTCAAATGCGTTTTAGGTGAGGACTATCTACTGCTATTGAGCTGTTTATAAATGATATATTCTTGCGTTTGCTCTTGGAAATGTATCATAGGTTGGTGTACAATAGAAGGAATGCAACAATTCACTATGTCGAAAGAGATTCAGACAGTTCGCAGATACATCTCTCACATTGCTTCTCATGTCACATTCGACAGTTGGATCACCAGGCTTTCTAAAAGACGAATTCTTCAAATACCTATTGGCCGAGTCTCAAAGAAGAGAGGACCGAGTCCTAATTGAGAATAAAAATAAGTTTGTCATGTGCCACTGTAGTTCGGGGCATAAGCATGAGATTGAGGGTTTGTTTTCTGATCCAAATATATTGGCTAGAGTGACTGAGACTAAGGTAAGTTTGTGTATCTATTTGAAAGTAATTGGACTTGCGGGTGCTAACTAATTTATCGCAACACATCCCTATATATTATGCATAGCTATCAAAAGAAATTGAAATTCTCAACAAATTCATGAGATTACTGGATACTAACCCGGACAAAGCATACTATGGATATACACACGTTCAAAAGGCTAATGAAGAACTTGCAGTTGACTCGTTGCTGATATCAGATGGTCTATTTCGAAGTTCCGATGTTCTCACTAGAAAGAAGTATGTGTCGTTGGTAGAGTCGGTTCGAGAGAAAGGAGGCACTGTTTATGTCTTTAGTACCATGCATATTTCTGGGCAGGTGAGTGCACATGGGTATGTTAATGTCTGGCTAGCTCAGTATCAGGCCACTCCGCTAACTCTTTTTTTTGGCAACATCCGCCTGCTACAGCAACTGCAGCAAGTGTCCGGAGTTGCAGCTATACTGAGGTATCCGTTGCCAGATTTAGACGAACTGGAAGAGATTGCTGCAAATCACGAGGAGTATCTAAATGAAGACGAGGAAGAGCTCACAGAGGAAGATAGAAAACAGCGTGAGGAAGCCCGGTTAAGAGAGGACATGGAAGATATGGGTTTTTGAAGAAGTTAACGTAATGAGACAAAAGTTAATATGGCGCGTTCTGTGTGCTGCGCAAATGAGGCAGAGATAGGCATGTTAAAGATTTGTTCAAGGAGAAGCAAAGAAAGGGACAATCAGAGAACTCTACCTAGAGTAGAAAAGCAACATGGTTTAGAAATTCTGCCTGGCGTGAGTCTTTGGTGAACGGGGCAAATTGTCATCACAGTATGATCGATACCAACAACTAAGCAACATAAAAGTATTTAATGTCAATGCTAACTAAAGCAGAAGCAACACTAATTCATCATGCATCAACCAAGTCGGAAATAAACTTGATAAAGCGCCTGCCATACGATTCGGGATCAACACAACTGATATCTTCACTCGAGTTTCCTGCTGCTTGCTTGATGACAGTCTCGCCAACTTTACGCGCATTGTAGTATTGAAGGATATCAATGACACCTACCAGTGAACAACAAATGAGTTATTCATGTTCAGTTGATGTAAGCAAGGTTGCGTAAGGTTCGTATTCTTACCACAGTAGTATATTTCATCAACAGAAATGGTACCATCAGCCATGCGCACACCTCCTTCTATACCTTCATCAGAACGCGATGTAATAGGATTCGGCGGTGGCATGCCCCGATCTAATGTCATGAGTGCTTGAGCTGAAGTATCCGAGGCAATAGATGAAGAAGAGGTAGATGGAATGGTCATGTCGTCAATATTAATTTTGAAGCTGCCACCTTTGTCCTTGATCACTGCTTCTGAACGTTTGGCCTTGGATTTTGAAGGAATCGTTTGATTCAAGTCCTCCAAAGCCTTGAAACCATCCGTAGTTATAGTCCCTCCAGTTGCTGCCTTTTTAAGGACGCCTCTTCGGAAGGGAGTGTTTGACCTACTAGGTTCTTGACCTTCTACCAGCTCTCCCGGCTTCACAGATGATGGCTCTGCACTGTCAGCTTCAGTCTCCTTACAGCTGTGCATACCAAGCAGCAGGCTATAATCCATAATGCCCAATCTAGCCAGAAAGGTGGCATCTCTTCGCAATTGCTCCAAGAACGCTTCTTTGGCACCGGGTCTCACAAACTTCAGTCTCTTACCTTCTTCCAGTATATCCAAGTCTTTTCCAACAGCATCACCCTCTTTGCTCTTTCGGTTGGTTTTGCTGCCCTTCAAGTCCCAAACTCTATCGATCTTCTTCTCGGTGCTGAATACACTCTTCATAATGATAAAGTGCAATCGTTGATTGTTCAGATGAGGCATGCAGACTCTATACATTCCATAGAAACGTGTTAGAAATGTGTGCGGGTACCGAGATAGATGGCGATAATAGAATGGGAGGATTTCGCGTAGAAATTTGGATTCTGTGTATGTCAATGTCTTGATCATGTAACGCCCATCGTGGCTGTAGAAGAAAAACTGTATGTTGCGACATGTGATAGTTAGAAGCATATAAACATTATACAACACTGTTTAGTAAATAGAGCAAAAATGACATACCTGTCCACTCCTCGCGTTGCTAGCAAACTCTGTCGGTCCAACATGCAGTGTACATAGAAGTTGTTAACAGAATTGAAATCATAAAAAGCCAGCACAAAATGATATGAGACTCACCGTAAAAGTTGAACTTTCCACAAATAGAATGCAAAAAAGGCTGCTTCTCCACCCCAAACAGGCCTCGAATTCTAGCAAACACCAATGGAGCATACACCTTAAACTTGTACTTATGTGGCAAAGGCTTGGACGTATTACTGCCCAAATAAAACTGATGCGGAGGAAATTTGTACTTGGACACTCTCTGACACTCCTGAGTCAAGGTAGTGCAACATTGCATGGCTGCCTTTTTTGTCTTTTTCGATGGAGAAGCGTGACTGCTGCTGCCATCCGAAACAATGGATCCACGATGAGGCTCTGATCCCTCCGAGTTGTTGTCAGCATCGCCATCATCAATCTTCCTCTCTCCTTCCTCTATTGAAAACTCTTCTTCCCAATGCCGTTCCCATTCTTCCCATTTGCCAATTTCAATTTCAGCTTCTACGCTCAGCGCTCCGCCGACCGATTCTCGAATTCCCAGCATCATTCCTGCGGTTAGTGCGTATCGAGCGTGTTTTTTGCCAATCTTTTTGGAGGTTTTGACTACAATTGGATTGGGTGCCCGTGAATGGGGGAATGGTTGGGATGGATGTGACCCGTATTTGTAATGTTTAATTTTGCGTTCTGCTGCTGCTGAGGAGGAGGTGTGCTTGTCTAGGGAAGTATTGGGTTCTGATCTATTTCTACGAATGTCTATTGAAGTTGTAAGGTGTTGCTGTTGCGGTTGAATTTGATTGTGAAATGGATGGTTAATGTCGTTGTGTGTATGGCTTCGTTTTAGTTTGATAGCCTTTTGGAGTTCGGTCCATTCCTTGCGTTGTTGGTTCCAGTCTTGGATCCAGATGGGCAGCTGAAAGTTGTGGTAGACAAATAATTTTGAGTATAAGTTAGAGCCAGAAGGTTATGTCAAGCTAGACCACAGTGCAGATATTGCCAATTACTTGAGGAGAACATCACATGCATTCATCAAAAACACGCAGAGTGCATCTAATTCACACTCTCAGAAATTCAATCATCAAAGATACAAATTGCAGCAGCTCGCAGTTCAAAAACTCACCAAACTCTCAACCATATCCGTAGGGACAACCTCCACCATCTCCTCATTAACACTAAAACTCATGGCCCTCGCCGGATCCTCTTCATCATTCACCAATGTCTCAAATTGCGGTGCTTGCTGCTTCTCTTCGTCATCGCTGCTGCTTTCCTCTTCATCATCGAGACTGGTCTGTCGACTCATGTGGTATTCGGAATCGGAATCGACGGAATCGTCGTCGGAGAAGAAGGTTTCTTCGGTGGATGTTGCAGAGGAGAAGGAGTTTAGGCGCTGGTGATTGTGATTAGTGTGCATGTCGTGTTTGAGTTCAGACGTGCCGCTTTCGCTGGCGGGACTGCTGTTTGGCATGGCGGTGCTGCTGCTGCTGCTGTTGACGATGTCTCCGACTGTGGTGGATGGAGGCATGGTCTTTTATCGTTTAGCGAGGGCGATTTATTATTTTCTTGGTGTATCAATTCGATGGATGTTGGATTGGTTTGGTTCATGTCGTGTCCAGAAGCTTGTCTTGCTTTGTCGACCTTTCACGGGTTCCAGATTTTCTTAAATATTCAACGGATCAGACTCAATGTATTCAAACATGAAGGTTAGATAAAGATTTAAACTGACGAACGGAAAATGAGGACGGGGCTAAAAAGGGGCACTTTTATTTGTGGGGGAGCTGTTTTCTGCTCTGAGCCCGCCACCACCACCCGCCACGAGCCAGTGGCCAGTGGATGAAAGAAAAGCAGTTATCGATGCGTAGAGGACTTGAATGGCAGGAAAATTGGTAGTAATCAGTAATCAGCAGTTAAGGGATAGTGAAGTGGGATGCAAAGCTATCTAGCTGGTGGCCGGAACCAGCCATGCAATATACATTTACATTTGCATGATTGATGTCAATGATATGAAGCGAGGCACTTATCTTCAAAAGTTAGTTAGTAGATGCACATATCACTCAGTTGAGGAACTTTCATTAAGGTTACAATACATGGCATTGCAGCATTTGATTTGGTATGTCGTGAATCTATCGTGTCTCTAATGAAATAAGATACCAAATGGAGATTGCAGATTGAAAGAGAGGGGTATTGAGGTATCATTGGTTGTAGGCGTAGGTTCTTCTCTCTCTCTCTCTCTCTCTCTCTCTCTCTCTCTCTCTCTCTCTCCCTCTCTCTCTCTCTCTCTCTCTCTCTCTCTCTCTCTCTCTCTCTCTCTCTCTCT